>WMED01022651.1:0-11623 GCA_019650415.1 Pipa parva | reverse complement strand
TCCAACCCGTTACTAGCATGGTGTACCTAATAAAGTGGCCGGTGAGTGTATATGTATTTTTAAAAAATGTACCTTTATATAGTCAATGTCATTTCCCCTTTCAGCCTGACTTCTTTCTCAAGTCGGCTAAATGATGATTGATATTATAGCTCCTCCAATCAGATCCCTGCTAAATCATGATTTAAGGGATGTGATTGGAGGAACTTTAATGTTAGTCATCCTTTTAGCCCCACCCAACCAGACTCAAGAAAGAAAAGTCAGGCTGACAGGGAAAATAACAGTGAGAAACACTATATAAAGGTACATTTTTTTAATATATATACATTTAAAAAAACTAATTTATTAGTAGAACCTAATTTAGTATTCGAGTTTTGAGGACACAGGTCCACTTTAAAGGACTTTCTCCCCTTTGACCAATGGAGTGTAGAGATATTTATACAAAACAAAGGGTGGGGATTTTGTAGCTTGAGTGGGTCCATAGGATACTGCAAACACAAGTACAGCTTAAAGAGATCACTGCATGCAAAGCTGTAACTGACATTTCTATTGCTTTTGTTTCACCTTTTTCATCTGGTCTTATCTTTTAATCCATGCAAGAGTGTTTGTGATCTATTCATTTAAAAGAACAGTAATGCCAAAGAAATGAAAAAAAAAAATGCACCATATGCCTTCATACCTAAAATTTGAATAAACCTATTCAAAACGTCTTATGATTTCTACAATGGTATTGTATATTAAAAATAAATGTACTTTACTTCAAAAATATGCATTATCTAAACTTCTAACTAACACAATAGGAGTGAAAGGAAGTCTTGTTTACCCAACAGATAAAATATGATGACAATCTGCAAAGGAAAAAAAAACAAACTCAAAGCAAAAAAAATCTGGGATTAATATCGGTATGACGGGGTGAGTTCGGGGTGGGCTACTGGGACCTCTCCATCAATATACACCCACCATCCCTGTGCAATAGTATGGGTCTTCAAATGGCTCTGACACATCTGAGAAGTAATTATCTTACATAAGCACAATAGAAATAAGTGTCATAGTACAATGGGCATTATTCCAGGTACACAATGTACAGTATCAGATCTATATAATATATGTCACCTAATGAAGGATTAGATGGATTCCTTACATTACAATGCTGGTTACCATGACCTTTTGTGAAACAGAAATAATAAATTGTTATTTAAAACAGAACAATGAACGTGCTCGTGTCTGGATCGAATTAAAACCGTCAAATGATTACCTTTACTTACTGAAAACATATACAGAGGCTGCCAAACAAATTGAGAGAAATGAAGGTGTAGCAATTGTTCATGCTCAACCTATTAAAATAAAACTGATTGAAGTCATCTGCTTGGGAAAAGCTTTCAGTCTGATGATGTGTTGTGGAGCAGAATGAAACCAAACTGAATACCAGTTTCCAGCCATAATTTAGAGAAATGTTGTTGCTTTTACAGTACGATAGCTTTCTAATGTTCAATAAATCTTGATTATTTTTTTAATAACTGCTCATTTTATTGCACTTTTTTTTTTAAACTGTTTTATGACAAGGGAATTTGGAATACTTTGTGTACAGCAAATAATATGATGAACAATACAACACATGTAAAGATTCCTAACAGATAGGGCACGTACAGCCCCACTCAACAACACATGAAGCATTGAAAAGCATTATACTGCACATTCCTCCCAGGGTTGCTAGGTCAGAGCCATACCTGGAAACGTTGATGGGTTCTATGGCCCAGAGAATAAATTGTCAAGATGTAACAAGATTTGAGGCATTTATCAGGAAATCTGGGACCTGTGCCCTAGGGATTTAGGCATCGTCTTCCCCTCTTATCTCCCAATTCCTGCCTTAAGCATTCATCATGTGTCAAAGCGATAATTTGTCCAAAGCATACTGGCAAAAGTACACAGATATGTGAAAGAGGTAATAATACTGACGGCATTTCGCTCAAGTTCTAATATGAGTTAGGATCTGTCTGCCATTGATATTAATGTATAATTTAATGTATAATTGTTCAAATTTATGTGATTGTTCTCCGGGGACAATACTATGATTCAAAACATTACAAAATTGTGATGTCCTCTCTTCTAACAATATTTTCTTATTGTCAGTATGTAAAAGTTAATATAGAAAGAGAGAGTTATAGTGACATTGTTTGCTTTAAACAGATCTATGTCTGTCACACACCATGAATGAGCGCTATATGCGTGAAACGCATAGGTGCTGCCTTTGCTTTTAATTTTTTTTGTTTTAATGGATGTACAATAAAACTTAATTGATTTTATACCTTTTGGAGTGCCGGAGACTTTCTACCTATTTCGAGTAATGGTCCTGCCTGTTTGCTCCTTGTGCACCCGACTGTTTTACAGTTACAAAGGGAGTGGGAATTGAGCGACCTTTGGATATGTTTGATTGGACTTAGAAAGTAATATGCACAATTAAAATCACTACAGTATAGTAAATATTCGTAGTGTGGGGAACTCAGTTCGGTAGGTGAATTCATTCTTTGATAAATACATGTCTCAATATACTTATATCACATCAATCACACCCCTTCAAGGGCACCTCTATTATAAAGGGAACAAACAAAAAATGTTAAGCTTTTATTTATACATTCTCTAACCAGAACATGGAAAATGAGGTACAAATAATCTAAAATGCAAACCTTCTAGTTGAGTGAATGTAGCAAAGAATTTGCTTGTCAGAGCCTTTAATTCATTATTGGCCAGGGTGATGGAAGTTATCTGAAGTGCAATAGGATTCAAAAGCATGTAGATGCCAAGAGGGAATGCATTGAGACCACATTCTGCTAGATCTGTAAAAAGACAAATATTCAAAAGATATTAGCAAATCATATTTCTGTACAAAGTAAACATTTATATTACCATATTACTTACTTATTAAAAAGTACAGAGAGTCAAACATATAAACTGATTCCACATTCTTCTACTGTTAATCCAGAAACAGAGGAGAGAGAAATACAAAAGAGCACACGAAAGTCACTTAAAGGGTCCACAGGTTACAGGAGAAAGAGAAAAATGCTATCTGGGTTGGTATGGCAGTTCATCCCCATACAGTAGCTGTAAATATGTCATCTTGGAAATTAAAGTGCACCTGTCATCTCAAAACTAATACTAATTTAAGTTTTACTAATGAAATAAACGTTTTTTTTTTTTTTTTTTAATATATATATGTATTTTTAAAAAATGTAACTTTAAACAGATTTTCTCAGTCATCTTCCCTGTCAACCTGACTTTTCTTTCCTGGGTCAGGTGATGATGATTGATATTATAGCTCCTCCAATCATATCCCTGCTAGATTGTCATTTAAGGGATCTGATTGGAGGAGCTATAATGTCAGTCATTATTTAGCCCTGCCCATCCGACACTCCAGAAAGAAAAGGCAGGATGACAGGGAAGATGACCAAGAGAAATGCTGTTTAAAGGTACATTTTTTCAAATACATATATATGTCACAGCTACATTTGACATTACATCTAAAGAGTACAGCTGAACTTCTGTAGTGTATGGTGCACTTCCCTCACAGATTAACAGCCAGACACTACCAAGAACAAGACTATTCAACGGGTGACTGGGGCAAAATGTGGCCTAAAGGTGATTTTAAAGGAACCCAACACTCCAAATAGCTCTACTTTTACAATTGACTTAAAGTGTACCTGTCACCTCAAAACTAATACTAATTTAGGTTGTACTAATGAAATAAATATTTTTGTAAATATATATTTACTTTAAAAAAAATGTACCTTTACACAGCGTTTCTCTGTCATCTTCCCTGTCAGCTGAGTTGGGTTAGACCAGTGATGGCTAACCTATGACACGCGTGTCAGAGGTGACGCACCAAGACGTTTTTGCTGACACGCTTTATAGCGCAGTTTGTGCTGTGCTCTCAAGTAGTTATGCTTGGTTTTGATGAGTTTTGACACACCGAGCTCAAAAGGTTGGCCATCACTGGGTTAGACAGTGCTGAATGATTGACATTATTGCTCCTCCAATCAAATCCCTTAAATCGCGATCTAGCTGGGATCTGATTGGAGGAGCTATAACAGCAATCCTCATTTATCTCTGCCCACCCGACTCGGGAAAGAAAAGGCAGGCTGACCGGGAAGATGACAAAGAGAAATGCTGTATAAAGGTACATTTTTTAAAAATACATATATATTTACAAAAATATCTATTTCATTAGTAGAACTTAAACTAGTATTAGTTTTGATGTGGAAGGTGCACTTTAATGTCCTATGTATAAGGGTCATCAGCCCAGGTCCCTAGTTTGTATGCTGGAATTCATCCTACTTTGATTTTGGCGATTGAGGAGACCCGGTTGGTAAAAAGTCCACACTATATGTTACATATACTATATGGGGAGGATGGTGGCCTGGATTCCTGGTACAGTTATTGAGATCATAGATTTATGCATAGGCACAACAAGCAGCAGTGTCTGAGTTTCTCCCTCTTTCAGTATTTGCAGGAGCCTTTTGGCTGTTTTAATTGTGTTTTAACTGGGTATTTGTGTTCCTTTGGTGTGCTGTGTTATATCTATATATCTATATATATATATCTATATATATATATATATAGATATATATATATATGTGTCAATAAATATTGATTTTGTTTTTTGAATACACATATGGTTTCTTTCTGATATCATTTGTTCTTTAATTTATTGTGAGTATATACAGTATATATATATACATACCAAGAGTGCGCTGGCACAAGGGATCCTTTTTTGCTTTCTTAATTTATACATTGGTCAGGCCCTCAGCTGCACCCTTTTGATTAGAGATTTGTTGGTAGATATATTGCTCGCCGACAATTTATTTAAAGTCTACACATTGGACTTTCTTATTGTGTTCACAAAATTTGTGTATTTATCACTGGAGATATTTTAGCAGCGCTGCATATATACACAATTGTGTTTGTTTGTTTTCTGGAAACATTCTCCAATAAGATTCTTTCCAATTTCCTTATTCCATGGATGCCAATAATGGTGAGGGTCATTATGGTTTATTTTTGCCCCTTTACAGGTAACTGTATTGTTACATTGTGTTTTTATCTTTTCTGCAAGCTCCAATTTCACAAACAACTGATTAGTAATATGGAAAGAGACAAGTCATTCTGGAAACCATGTCAAGATAATCCGCAGCAGGGGAATGTTTCGTGGAACAAAGGAGTTTGAATTAACGATGACAGTGCCAAGCTTTTCAGAGCAAAACCAGGGGAGTCAACACAAAGTAGGAAGAATTCTTAAGGAAAAATGTTACAGGTTATGGACTAAAGCCCACCCTCTTCTGCAAGCACAAGGAAGAAGGGGGATTCCTTTATAAATTACAACAGAGACAGTGAGGAAAAATTAATAAAACTAACAGCAAGAAATAAATATTTTTCATTCTTTTCTTTAATATTTCAGTTTTATTATAAATGATTGTGAACAATGAATGTACTACAGAGCTAACCGAAAACCTGAAGTATACATAGGCTGCCCTCATTAAAAACCCAGACTGGTCTCCCAATACAATTTTAATATTGTATGTCAGACGCTCCAAAAATGGTTCCGGAACTCTGACAAACACATAAAAATCCTATTAAACAGACTGCTGAACACAGATCTAATCACTGTCTGCGAAGGACGAACCAAACATTTTCCAGTTAACTCCAGCAATTCAAGTGTCACACAATTCTTATGTCTAATATTCTAAAGAGGCTATAATATTGTGCTGGTTGCAAATGCCCATTAAAAGCTGCAGAGCAACGACTTCCAGTTTTAAATATAAGAAGGTGTAAGGCTCATATACAGTGAGTGCTTAGCAGCATGACTGTTTAATTTACTGCTGTTTAGTGCAAAAACAATCAGTGTCACAATGTAATAAAAGAAAAGCAATAGTTGTTTTGTATGCTTCTTTTTTACCCATAAGGCAAGTCCTGCTTGTTTTTGTGAATGAGATACGCTCTAAATTTGTGACTGGAGGATATAGCTGCATTGTCAACATGGCAACTGAAAATGAGTTGTTTTCATTACTGTGGGCGGGTGAGAACAATTTGGCAAAGCAGACCTTCTGAAAAAAGGCAGAAAAAGAAATAAAAATAAGATTCGGTGAAAAAGCGGATATCTCCTATTGTTAGTATCCAATAACATGTCCTCTGTAGAAATGGTCAAGGGCACTCTGGTCTTCAATACAAAAGTTTGCAAACAAAAGCAACCTTTTCAAGGGGGAAGGCGTACCTCCCTTATTCTAAGCACTGAAGAGTCCTACAGATGTATTACAATATATATTATGTCAGAGGATGTATTATGGATGTAAAGAAAGCCAATCTGTGGTGAGTGTGGCATCCAGAAGAGAAAAAAATAACTGAAATTTGTTACTTTAAAGAACTGACTGTAAAACAGTGTCCTTATGCAGGCACAGAACTACTGAATCTTAGCGGTTGCAACGTGAATTTGACCTGTACCTCTAGGGTCCAGGTTGCACTACCTTTCCACTTTCCCCTGCAGGAAGTCTTTGCTGCCAAAACCCCTCTACTTTGCTTATCTCAAAACACATATGTTTCACATCTTCCGGGTTCTTCTAGCAAGCCATATCAGAACCTGTAGGGAGACTTTAGCCAGTACAACTGCTAAATTTAAAGAACATCTGCAAGGTCTGAAAAGTTCATGTGGCCCACCATATTTGCTGTCAACGGCCGTCGTCTCTTGCCAGATCTGTTTCATACTTTCATGAGCCTTTTCTGTAGAAGACATTCCCTAAATAAAGGACTCATGCGTTGTTATGCTATTGATTTTTTTTTTTTTTTTATAATAATGATAAACAGACATTAGTTACTTGTACATTTATATAACGCACTGCTGTTTTTTTTTTTTAAAACAAATATGAAAGGGAAATCCTAAATTTCAACAGTAATATTTGGAACTGTTTTCATTTATTGAGCCAATTTTGCATAATTTGTGTCAGGATGGGAGAGTGGGAGAGCATGTTTAGTTAGTGAGATAAGGCCTTGATTTCGATTAGCTGAAAACCTCTTCTCCAAGTGCTTGTCTTTTTTTCTATTGCCATGACTATTCTGCGCCATTGATAAGCCTAAATGTGTCATTTTGTGCTGAATACTAGGTAGCCAATAAATAGAAAGCTTATTTACAGGCTTTAGTGTCCATTTAACTGATACTGATATACTGACTAATAGAAATGTGCAACACTGAACATTTTTTACGGTATGGGTAGGTGGAGCTTCTAATTTGCGGGACAGTTCTGAGCATTTGTTTTTCAAATACTATTTTAGCAGTATAAGCAGTATTTTAATACTTACCTGACTGTTCATCTTTAGAAATACACTTTCAAATTACATTTTTTTCATTTATTTTTCCATAAAGCAATATATTTTGCATTAATCTGATGTAGTAGTCGCAGCAATTCTTTACCTTTCTCTTCTATTTTCTATCACATTTATAAAGATATGATGGCTGATATTTATTGCAGAACGGTCTTTCCAAGTTTAATGACGTTTGCCCTAAAGCGCACACTTTTCTCCCTAACTTTTATTTATTTTTTTTTTAATATAACATGTGTAAGGTATTTTTTTTTTTAGTTTCTCAGTTCTGCCTTCATTTTATCTAAAAACAGAGCACTTATCTTTTATTTCATCTTCTTCTCAATATGGTAAGAGCTAATTATAATAACATTTAATAAAATATTGATTGTTTTTCACCTGCATCCTGAGGCTATCAAATCTCACATAATCAGAATGGACAATCTAACAATCACTCTAAACAACGCAAAAAAGAACTGTACAAACATTAGCGGAAAAAATCTTAACACAAAGGGTCATACTTAATAAAGTTTTTTTTACCACTTAACGTTGTAGGAAAAAATGCTGGTAAAAAAGACTGCCATGTCATAAGCCACTTTTTTTAATGCATTTTTTTACACTGAAAAGTTGTTTTGAATCCTATAGAAATATCCCCCTTTAAAAACTATTAAGTAAAACCTGCAATAAATAACAGCCATCAGCAGGACATCAGCGAGGACATAACAAGCTATGCGTACTAAAGAGAACGATCGGAGGGTAAGTTCGCTCTTTGAATTACCCCCTAATTGATTTGTCATTTACAGTACCAAATACATGTTATAAAAAGCCTCTATGCCAAGTTTAGTATAACCTTCATACATTACAGCTTCCACACTCTGGCATTTATGCCAAAGACAACTTCTAACTGAGAATGCTGTTTTCCAGACTGTTTTAAATGATCTATCTAATTGGTTATCCATCTCTACATCCATACACCTACTTTTTTACACAGTATTGACAGGCTTTATCGGGCAAGTTTTTAAAGTTTATGATCAGTATAAATTCTGTTTCTGCTTCTTCCATGGAAGTTTATATAGATTCCTGTAATATTTTGCTACACTTCAGTCCTGCATCCAACACAAAATACCAAATCACATCTGCTTCTCACACAAAAGGACAAATCTCTGATCTAATCAATTCACTTTATCTTCTCTCTCTCCCTTTCCATTTTACATGACATTTGAAGTAAAGTACTAAGATCTAAAAGTCAAGAGGAGAAAACGTGTAAAAAAAAATATAACGGTTCAATATCAAAAATCATTTCTGACAGCATATCTTAAAGCAGAATATACAATTTACTTTACTGGCTATTGCGGCCCCCAAGATGACAGAACATATATTATAGGAGATTTAAACCTGGGATAAAGTACACACTTGTCTAATATACTTTACATATTTCTTATCTATCATTTTTATTTGATATATAAAAAAATATATAGGGGTATAAATAAAGGGGTAAAATATACCCCTTTCCCTCTCCTACTCTGTTCTGAAAGAAGTCCCTATTTTGCATGTTGGAAAGATTCCATAATGAAAATCTTTCCAGACTTCTTTAGGTCAGGGGTCGGCAAAGTGTGTCTTACGATCCACATGCGGCTCTTCAGCCGTCATGTTGTGGCTTGGAGCACATCTCCCTAGCCCCGCCTATGACCTCCGATGCTTCTTCTGATTGGATGTTGGCAGGTCATGCGATTGGGAGTGTATGCGCTCCTCCCCTTTTGCGGCTCAAAAAAAAATTTTGCTGGTGGAAGAGGGAGCTAAATGGCTCCCTCCTCTTCAAAGTTTGCCGATCCCTGGTCTAGGTAGACCTCCTGAAATGCTGAGTGCTAAGGAGGTTTATATGAACTATTTCACTTGCCTGTCTATTTACCCAATCCTTTAGAAATAAAAAAAAAAGGGGAAGGCAGACAGAAAGAAAGGCTCTGCAGTAACAAGTGTCATTAACCCCCAAAAGTGTTATCCCTTGCAAAAAGACACTAGTGAAGCTAATACAACAGAAGTTGGAAGAATTCTCATTGGATAATCCTCCCAACATACACAATAGGGACTGGAGTCTTCTACTCTTCTTTCTCTGCCACATGAGAGAGGAAACAATTAAGCACAAAACAACTCAACAAGAATTAAAAATAATAATAAAAATAATGTCTTCTTTAGCACTAAAGGCATAATAAGTCTAAGTTACCTGAGGTTTTGTGTCCCCCAAAACTAGTTAGTAAAACAGCTGTTACATACCTACATCCCTTCCAGCAATGCCTCTTCTCTCTTCGCTGGCTCTCCATGCTGCCGCACACAGCATGTGGGGGAGTTGGCAGTCCTCTATATGACGGGCATGCAAGGCAACAACTTATGCTGGAGTCTCCTCTCCCTGCTGGAGTGGTGTGAGGTTTAAATTCCTGTACCTTCCCAATTCCTAGTGCCTCCACCTAGAATGGTAGCTTTCCTGTATTATCCCTATCTGTGCACCAGCTTCAAGATTACCCAGTTAGTTTTTAAAGAAACAGTATATTATTGCCTGTTGCCTGTGACAGTACCTATTGCCTGAACTACCAGTCCAGCTACCACTAATGGGGGGTAAGCCTGGGGTCAGCAACATGGGATATTCCTTGGCACAAAGGCCATACTCCCTCCCCCCTTAAGGGTGAAGACTGGAGGTTCCTTAGATTCCACACCTCAGATGAGCCTGTGTCAGCCCCATGGTCATAAGACAGTGGTGGCGAACCTTTTTGGCACTCTGTGCCAAAAAGGTGATGCCACCTTCGAGCGCATCCCCCTAAGTGCCGGTGAGTGACATCATCACGCCAGCGCCGGGGGGAGAAGCGCACAAGTGTCGGGGGAGGAGAACTCCCCTGCTCGTGTGTGCTTCTTCAGTGCAGGCCACGGATCCGGCCTGAAAACTATCAGATCGGGTCCGTGGCCTGTACTGAAGGCAGAGGTGACAGCTGTGTGCAATGGCTCGCTCTTCTCCCACAATCAGCTGGCCTACCTCCTACTTCCCCAGCAGTGCAGGCGCTAATGAATGATGTCATCGCGCCTGCACTGCTGGAGAAGTAGGAGGTCGGCCAGCCGGCAATTTGTGGGAGAAGAGCGACCCATCACGAGTGCCTCCTTCAATATAGCTTGCGGATCCTACCTGAAAACAAGCCATATCATATAGCGCTGCAATCTGAGATGATTTACATTACTGGGGAGGGGAATGGAAATGACTCGAGAGTCTTTGAGTTTTACTTAAATAGACAAGGTATTTAAGAAGAGGATAGAAAGAAAGAGAGCAGTAGAAAAAGTGCACAAATTCCCTCTCCACTTTGCCATCCCATCTACAGTCCTCAGCTTTGGGTCTCGTCTGAAATGTTTTGTAAAGTGGAAACAAATAATGTCCAAACTCTGACAGTAATGGTGCTCCTAGACAACCGGATTCTATAACAAGTATTGCTCCTTCTTAGTCTTTCACTGAGACTTCATATAGCTTAAGACGGCCGAAGTCAGATACAGGCAAGTTTATGGACATTTCTGTCACTCAATGCAAATGAATACAGAGTAGACACAAAGTGCGACATTCATTAAAATGGAAACTGTCAGAGGATTTTCACATTAATTCTTATTTATTTTGCTAGCAAAAATAATAAATGGGCTGGAATAAATAACAAAAGCAAATAAACTAACTTCTAATAGTTTAAAAGGGCAACACTAGAGCAAAACAGCAGAATGTTGTTACAGGAGGTCAGTAAAGAGTCAAAACAGCTCCTTCAACCCAGGTAAGTTGAGTTAGGCTAGGTTCCCATGAGCATATGATGCACAGCGTATCATACGCTCGTGTGAAGAAAAAAAAAATATGCCAAGCATATTTTTCTATTGTACTTACCAGCGACAGTGTGAACGTTCCCTCGACGTTCACATCGCGTTTTGTGTGTCGCATTTTGGTCGTGGCGTATATACGCTAGCCAAAATGTGACAAACAGCGTTCCAGAACCAGATTGCTCCTCCAAGCCCCTGATGTGCCTCCCCTGCCCCTGATTTGCCCCCTCAGCTCCTGATTTGCCCGATTGCCCCTCCAAGCCCCTGAAGTGCCTCCCCTGCCCCAAATATGCCTCCCCAGCCCCAAATGTTCCCCCCGATTGCCCCTCCAAGCCTCTGATGTGCCTCCCCTGCCCCTGATTTGCCCCCTCACCTTTTACTTTCCTCTGATTTGCCTACTCACCTCTTATTTGCCCCTGATTTGACCCCTCAGTCCCTGATTTGCCCCTCCAAGCCC
>WMED01022650.1:0-11623 GCA_019650415.1 Pipa parva | reverse complement strand
CTCAGTACCATATACTGTAATATATTTTAGGGGAGAAGACTGGAGTCCTTTCAGTGCCAGTTCTCAGTACCACATACCGTAATATATTTTAGGGGTGAAGGCTGGAGCCTTTCAGTGCCAGTTCTCAGTACCATATACTGTAATATATTGTGGGGGTGAAGGCTGGAGCCTTTCAGTGCCAGCTCTCAGTGCCACATACTGTAATATATTTAAGGAGTGCATATGGACATCCGTTACTTTATACTGCTCTAGAGCCCACACATGGCTGGAAGCAAGTTTCTGATTTGAAGTGATGCTGTAACAAAGGGCTTCTTCTGAATACACCAGAATGTAAAAAAAATGGAAATGTGATTATGAGAAATAAATCATACATTATGAATATGTAGCATTTTTCCTTGTTCCATATGTATACTTAATAGCAAAGCATCAAGTGTAGCACTGAATGCCAAAATATGTGTATTTTACAATACAGATGGGAGTCTTATTCTGTTTGCTCTTTCCTTTTTATTCTTAAATTCCCTGGAGTTTGCAAGTCTTAGCCTGCGCCGCACGCTTCAATCAACATATTTGGGTTACTGAATAACAACTTCTCAACACAATCTTGTTTTGTCTTACTAATTAAATTCAGTTTAATAATTCATCTAAACTATATTCAAATCAAATGCACTTTAAAAAAAAAAAGGATCTGCAAAATGCTTAGATCTTCCATAAATTCAGATTTTTTTTAAATTAAGCAACTTAAAAGAGACCTAAAGCAATAAAACAAAAAAAATCTGTTGAAATACTTACCTTATACAGAGCCGATTGCTTACAGTCACAGCATGAGCTGTGCTGTAATTAGCCGGCAGCCGATGCTTCCCCAGACGCTTCCTACACAGAAGCCAGCGTGCAGCTCCTCCTTCATTCCCCGGCTTCTACATCATCACACTCATTGCGAGGAGCATTCTCATTGGCCCCTGCAACGATCGTGATGATGTTTAGGGGGTATTCACTAAGGTGCGAATTCAACTATCAAATTCGCAAATAGCGGATTCCCATAGCAAATCTGCTACAATTTCCCCATTGTAAAGTCGCAACAATTTTTTAATGTTAAGATCGTGACAATTTTCCCATAATAAAGTCATGACTGTGACAATATTCTCATTATAAAGACGCGACTGTGACAGCAGCAGCCTATTGCGACTGTCAATATCTGGCGAATTTGCACCTGTACGCAATAATTCAGACTTTAGGGAATAACCCCCTTAATCCCTAAAACACCTGAGATATAACAAGGTGGGAGGAGCTTTGTGTTGGCTGGCAGTCAGCCAGCGTTGTGAAGGAAGCACCGGGTGCCAGCTAATTACAAGCCATGAGTAAGCACATGTAGTGTGAAACGCGTAGGCGTAATCTTTTTGATTTTATCGCTTTTTAACTGAACCGATGTGGTTATAATAAAAAGACTTTTTATGTTCTACTTATGGAGTGCCGGAGAACCTTTTTCTCTTTATGATTCCGGCTAATTACAGCACAACTCATGCTGTGACTGTAATCAATTGGCTCTGTATAAGGAAAAGTATTTTAACAGATCTTTTTTATTTTTTTACTGTAGTTCTTTAAATGACCACAAACACTGGAAAAAGAAAATTGCAATTGATTTGGCTTGGCAATTATTTGTATGCAGTATCTTAAGTTATATTCATTATTTGTTTTATGTTGTTTTTCTAATTGCTGGTTGCAGACATGTTTTATAAAGCATGGCTTATATTTCCCACTCCAGGTCCAATAGTGTTCTTTTGTTATACTGACAGAGTCTGTCTTGACAACAACACACAAGTGATGCACTGTAATTAGTAAAATGTCTCTCAGGATGACAGATCTGGAGGTGGATTTTCAGAACACCTACTTCTGCTATCTTAAAGAAGTACTTCTGGTAGCTATCCTACTAGTCAGGTCTTTATCTTGATTAGCCAAGCTATAACCTGATTCAGTTTAAGGCGTATCCCTATTTCTCTTGTCAGAGCTTCAGCCTACCCTCTGTCTAAGCTAACAATGGACCAAGTAATTGACTAGATCAGTGGTGGCAAACCTTTTTCGGCGCTGATGAGTGACATCATCACACCGGCGTCAGGAAAGACGTCCAGCCGTGGTTCTAACAGCAGTTCCTCCTGGTGAGTGAGCGCTCCTTCAATGTAGGCTGCGGATTCAACCTGAACACTGTCAGGTTTATACTAAAGGAGCGTTCACTCGCTGAGAAAGCTGTTAGAGCAGCAGTGGGAATGGCACACATGCCCACAGAGAGGCCACGCATGCCACAGGCTCACCACCGCTGTCCTAGATTATGTATTTTAAGGTGCTAATCATTTATGGTGTTTTCTGCAATATATACATTTGAAATCAATAACATTGCCATTATAGAACGCTACCATAAAAATAATAGGCATTATTAAATGGTTAATAATATATAAAGCAAGTGGCAGAACCAGTAGCGGTCCTGTCCCTATTGGCGCCCTAGGAAACCCAGCTCCCCCGTCCCGCAACACCCCCCCCCTTGCCCCATGGCCCCCACTCACCTCCAACACCGCTGTCCTGCTGCAGCTCAACTTTAGATCTCCCAACTGGCAGCCACAGCTGTACTTCACATCTCCCGACAAGCAGCCTTTGCTGCCAATTGGGTGATTTAGGGGGGAATTCACCATTCAGCAAAGTGAGCTCCGAAGCCTTCAGCTCACTTTGCAAATGGTATTATGGGCATGCTGATGTCCTGCGCGCGGACATCAGCATGCGCATTAAAGGGATTCCAGTCTCTGTGAGACCAAAAGATTTGCCTCGCCGAGACACTATTGCTACTGTCTTTAGCTGGCGAATTCACACCTATTCACAACAATTCGGACTTTAGTGAATAACCCCCTAAGGGTTGTAGAGGGGTTGCTTTGTATT
The DNA here is from genome assembly GCA_019650415.1 of Pipa parva. Lineage (NCBI taxonomy): Eukaryota > Metazoa > Chordata > Amphibia > Anura > Pipidae > Pipa > Pipa parva. The sequence goes on along the minus strand of WMED01022650.1, from coordinate 8,704 downwards.
TAGCAATTTTTAATCCCTAGGGCAAAATTTTCTAAAGTCTAAAATTATTTTTTTTACTTTTTCACCTCGTGAATGGGATGAAAAGGTCAAAAATTATGATTTTTACCTTTTTTCGCCTGGTATTTGGGTGAAAATTGGCCAAAAAAAAACATAGTTTTCGACTTTAGTATATTTCGTCCTTAGAGTTTAGTGACCAGAACTTACTTTACTTGTGTCACCAGTAAAAAGTAAGTTAAAAATAAGCAAATGATTAAAGGGCTGAACTTGTTAGTGTAACCTACAAACACACGCTGCATAGCTACTTAGTTCTCTTTACCATAAACCATTGCATTGTTCTCATATTTAATGGCACCCATGCACCATGTGTACTTCCTCTAACAGCCGAAAAAAAGCCATCAGACGGGATCCTACATAACAGTAATTAGTTTGAATTCTTAGATCACAGAATCCACTGACAAAAAAAATAAATAAAAAAAAACATGACTTATGAGTAACTTTGAAAAATATTTAGAATATAGTAAAAAAAAAACAAAAACAAAAACAAAGGTGTTAATATCACTTTGAATAAAGGTATTGCACATATCCAGAAGGTAAACCTGTTAATTTCTGCACCAGTTATTAATTAAATATATAATTACACAGCATATTTTGTAGAAAGCATACTACAACTGGGCTGCTGTGTCAGCAGTCTGGGAAGCATTGTATGACCCAAAACTTCTTTTGTGCAAACTTAGGGCATTATGCGAGTTGTAGTACTACATACTTTTTCAGCATTTACAACTACAGTGGACACCTCATCTCTTTAAAATTATTGGTCTACTTCTCCGTTACTGGTTGAAGGAATCAATTGGCATTCATTATTACTAACTACCATTACTAGCAGTGTTTTTAATTTGACTACTTGCTGCATGGATGCCAGAGAATAAGAAGCAGACTGCATTGGTTTAAAGCATGCTAACTTGCATGTAGCAGAAATAAAATAACTATGCTGGCTGTATATGTTAAGCTGACAAGTTTACCCTTTTCAACACTTACTTCATTGCAACTTGATATATTTTATTCTGTCTCCAATAAAGAGGGAAGAATATCCCCCCTCAGTTGGGCCAGGGAAGAGGTAGATAGGGACAGGGAAAAGGAGGGGGAGCACCAAGATGGCGCACCCCCCCCACCTACCACTCAACCTGGCTCTGGGGGAGGACGTATCTCTTGAAAGCTACACTGACAAAAGGTATCACCAAGTAAAACATACGTATATGTATAAAAGCGAACATAAATTAATTAAACTATAATGTAACACTGATAAACCTGGAGCTTGGTTTGTCTTTTATACATACTGGGAAGAAGAAACTACTACAGGAAAACTAAATAAATAAATGGAAACAGAATCCCGAATATCAGTGCGTAATTCAGGCACTTTAGATTAAATCATTGGGAAAAGGATGGGCTCTGCTGGCACAAAGGCAAAATAAGCTCAAACTGAAACCAAGATGAACTTAACTCTTTTTATAAACACAATGCATTTCCATTTAAATGTGTGTGTGTTAAATATAGGGCTTCTTCTGCAGAGATTTCTGTGGAACTACAAAAAGCTGAATACTCTGATTAGATCATTTTATACCGAGTAAATTTAATAGGTACATGTAATCATATTTGTAATAGTATATATTGCTTGTTTGCAATAAACACTGAAAATAATGAATGAAACCATCTGTTCCATCACAAAGAAAGTACAGCTCTAATATACATTTAATGTTGCAGGGGGAAAGAGCATATTACTTATACCAGCAGCTAAGGATTTCCAAACTTGTTCTTCACACACGCAGCAGGTCTTGTCAGATCCAATTATTAATGAACGGTCTGAATAGGACTTGTCTTTTAATACAAATGACTTTTTTTTTCTTTTGACAACAGATAAATATTATTAAAAATGTGATATATTATTGTTATTGTGACTTCACAGGATACTTTCAAGACTGGCAAATCAAAAGAGCTCGTTTATGCGACACCTGTGTTACAACAATGTGACAATCAACAAAAAACAAAAAAGCACATTTAAAATGATACATCTATTAATATTGTTATAATAAATACAATACAATAAATTGAAATGACAATAACATTCTGATATTAAGGTTTATCAAGCATACTAATTGAAAGGAAGTTTGAAGCGGAGTTCTGACAAGTCATGAGCTATTGCTGAGGTTGGAATGGCCCTTACTATATAAAGTATCTAAGTGACTTTCTCATGAGGTGACACTCCTCATAATACAACACAATAAATTAAAGGGATACTAAAGCTTGTTAAAAAAATGTGCTTTGTATTTATTGACAAGATAGTATTAAGTACAATATTTGTTAAAATGATATGTTTATCCTTACTGATTTTGCAGTACAGTCATAGCAAAATAAGAAAAAACGAGCACTTGGAGCAGAGGCTACCAGCTAATCCTGTTAATTACAAAACCAGCAACAGCAGAAAAAGAATTCAAAAATTCCCATTCAGAGTAGCATGGCAGTTGTTCCAACATTGTCCTGGCAGTACAAGTTAAATTCCTTATTTGTATTGTTTTTGGATCTGTTTTCCATCTCTATAGTTGCTTTTATTTGTTAAGTAAACAAACACCCAGTTAGTTCTATTGTTTCTTCTTAAACTATATTCATGAACTGCCCTAGAAAGTTCAGTTTGGCTGCGAACATCAGAGATTGAAAACACAAACCAATAAAAAAATAAGGAATTCAACTTTAAAGAAAACCTTTAGGTACTGCATAGCAATAACTGCCATGACAATCCCAAGAGCAGTTCTCTTTTTCTGGCATTACTGTACCTTTAAAAATGAAAGATTTGGGGACAATACACCTTCAAAGCAGGTCTGAGCAATTTACTGCTGTAAGCACTGAAAGGGTCATATTTATTTTCGGCAATAGGAAGTGTGCGGGTTCACACCTTTGCTAGGAGAATATTTTTCCTGCGGCAGCATCCCTGCTGTTGTACCAAGCTTTCTTTGCAGAATTTTACTCTGTATAACTTCATCTTAGTCACCTTAGAAACAGGTTCACTCCTGTGTCAGCAAGGATGTGAAATGCTTATCTGTTCCCACTGTTTCTACTTTTGCGAAATTATTGTTACGGAAGTGCATTCATAACATTAAAGTGTAAGTAAAGTTATTGACCAAACTATACATATATATTATATTTATATTGTATAAAGATAAACTGAAACATTTAAAATCCTGCTGCATTGAATCCTAGAAGATCTCTCTGTAACTTTCTCTTCCTGGTTAGTGCCCAGAAGCCCCTCTCCCCCTAATGAGGTCACACAATGACTCATTCTGCTAGTGCATGCTTAGTAATCTGATACTTTCCTCTCACTGCTAAGCCCTGCAGCACTGAATTCCGACACTGTCTGCGTCAGTTTTTAAGACAGAGAATGTGAGAGGAGTGGGGGTGTAACCTTCTCCACTACACGAAGGAGGAATATTTTACAGAGGGATTACAAGTGCTGCAGAGTGAAAGGATGAGTGAGGATTTTACTAATCGTTTTCACACTTTACAATACTTTAATGGGGCAAACTTTATAAATAGGGTTTACTTACACTTCAAGTAGAGATTGGAAATATTTGTTATAAAATGGAATAGAAATAGTATAATTTCTTCCAGTAACATGCTTTAGATTTGTATAGTTTGGACAACATAAGAGGAGGGGCGAGCACTGAAAGTATTAAATTATAAAGAAGTGGTGCTAATTTGGATAATAAATAATATGTGCAAAAAGAAAGAGGGGACAATATCCAAATGAAAGCACACACTGATTTTTATTGATAAACACAGCAAATCAAAGAGCAAAAACTATTAAAAACCGCGGAAAGAAGCCTCCGGGCGAAACGCGTTCAGCTCATCTTGCCTAAGTTCCTCTCCACACCTGGTACCTAGCTCACACTTACGGCTGCCATCTTTCAAATGCACGATATACTTCACTGTGGTATGCCTTATTTTGCAATCTAGATACTTCATCTTACCTTACTATGCGACTCATTCAGCACATGTGCTTTGATTTTACTGACAGCTAATCCCACTCTATTCCTTGGTATCACCACAAACTTTAATATTGCCTTTCATGCTCACTTGATTTCCTGCAAGTGTGTTTCAGTTTTCATTCATGCTGGGTCCTAGTTCATATATGCATGTTTTGGGTTAATTGTTTGTACCCATTTACATTTGTATTTATTCATCTATCATATTTATATTTGTCCACAAAGTGTTGTGGAGCGACACATGGCTTTTTGTTTTTGTTCACCCTAAGTGGGCATCTTCACTTTGGGTCTACATTTGTTTTAATTGTTTTTTTAATAGTTTTTGCTCTTTGATTTGCTGTGTTTATCAATAAAAATCAGTGTGTGCTTTCATTTGGATACTGTCCCCTCTTTCTTTTTGCAAATTAGATTTGTATAGTAATTTCTTTAGTTGACATTTATTAAGGCGGCTAACTGCAGGGCTGCCAATACCAATGTTGGCATGGAAAATAAGTGACCAGTAGGACTTTGCGTGGAACAAGATGCCAACCTGTGAAAGATGCACTTTCTTGCAACTGCCTATGCTCCGTGTAAGGCTACTCAATGTGTAATTAAATGACTAGGATCTTGGTCATTGTCAGCACTCTCTCTAGCAGTAGGCATCTTTCTGCCACATTGTTACACATTCCACTAGATTGCCTCTGGCTCAGCCCCTTTATGTTGGGCTACCCAGCTCAGCTAAAATAGGACTACCAAACAAGAGTTAAATTAACTTAATTGTCACAGTGAAATACAGCCATGTGGCATTAAATTTATGTAGAATAAAAAAATAAAATAAAATTTTAAAAAAAGCACTCGCCTAACAAGAGTTCACTGTTTAATTATTGAATACAAGCAAGCCAAGGATCACATAGTGTTCCCTGAGCTTACTTCCCCTTCCTCAAATGAAAAAGGAAAAGCTGTGCCTCAAATGTTGCACAGTTTCTTGCCTGTATTAAATAAATCACAATTGTAAACAATATTAAGTGAGTGCAATCCTAAGTAGCTTTGGGGGGGGAAATTCAGCAAGCTCCTAAGTGAGGCGCGTAGTGTTCGCCTCACTTCGGAAAGACTGAAATGCGCATGCTGATGTCCTGCACGCGGACATCAGCAAACGCATTAAAGGGATTCCCCTCCCGGCGAGGAGACTTGAGACAACAACACACACATAAGTCTGTCATTCTAAAAGCATTTCTGGTTTTAATGATTGATTCACGTTATTTTATAACAAAGCTTTCTCATCTGGAAAATAGCTGATCATACAAAAACAAGACTAGATGCTGATTGGCTAAGCAGATTAAACATACATGTGACACTGCGATAAGTTGTACTGTAGAGCAACGACTTCCAGACAGACGATAAGACCACCGTCTCCTACAGAAGGACATTTTCTTACGAAATTGCAGAACTAGCTGTTTACGATCCATGCGGGTGCAAAAACACTTAAATGTCAAGGTTATGTAGTTTAAGTAAGAATTGCTGAACTCATGAAAAGATTTAAAAGGTAAAGTTCATTCTTAGTCTAAAAGTCCATGTTGAAAGAATATATGAGTCCATATGGATATTTAGGCCAATTGCCAGTCCATAAGTATGTCCTTAGAGCAAAACATATAAAGTCCAAAAACATGTCCATAACAATGGTAACAAAATAGGGTGAAACAATGGATATGAAAGGGGGAAAGAAAGACTAGGCAAAAGCTACATACAGCAATATCTTCTTTAGTAAATTTAAATACCCCCTGGGTGGGATTTAAGAAAAATGGATTCTTTGAGGAAACCTATAGAATCATATAGAAAGAGGTTCAAAATGATGCGCGAGAAACAGAAAACAAAATATCCTTGATAAGGCAGAGCTTTTTGTAATCAATTAATGGAAAGTCATGAACTATTTTCATTTTCCAGTAAGATGAATTAAAATTGTCATGTCAGTCTATGATAGGGATGGGCAAACTATGGCCCGTGAGCTGAATCTGCCCCAGGAACATCTTTGGCCTGGTCCTTCTGCCAACGTCGGGTGACAGGGCCGGGCTGAGCAGTAGGCAAGGGCTGGGGGGAAAGCACAGTGGGGACGGGGTTGTTGTGGGGGCAGTCTGGCCCTCTAAAGCCATTCCTATTTCACATGTAGCCCCATGGGAAAATTAACTGCCCACTCCTTGGTCTATGGGAACACCAGGCAATGCTATAAATGGAGATTCTGAACACTTTAAATATTATTAAAATGGTATTTTTACAAGAAAGCTTTATACTGTCATGCTTTCTCAACACAATTATATGCTGATATACCTCCAAAAACCTCACACTGAATAGTGTTTAACCAAGTTTTCCCAAAAACCACAATCCTGCCTGTGACTAGACCTGAACCTCAGAGCGCCCAGTCACACACCTGCACCATCAACCTCAGCAGTCCAAACCACAACTCCCTGTCCTTCTTGAAGACAAGGTTTTATATAAAGTTCAGCAAAGGTCCCTGGGACATGCGAAGGTGGCAGGCTAAAGCCAAAAATGATTTATGCTTTCAAAAAAAAAAAAAAGCAAAGGGTTGTCCTTTATTGCCCAATTTATTATAATTACGTTTTATTTTGCTTTTATCTCTGTTATAAACCTTCACTTAATGTAGCGTTTTTTTGTAATATTTTATGACTGTGACATTGTTGCAACCTGCTCGGTAAGATAAAGTGTTCAAGCAAATGTCATGATTATAACCTGTTAGAAAACACAATGTGACTAAAGTTTGGGGCAGGGGTCAGCAAACTTTACTATCAAAAGAGTCATTTTGCTCCCTCTTCCACTAAAGAAAAGTAGTCTGGAGTCGCAAAACATAACAGCTTAGAAACTTTTAAAAGCTCTAGGGGGTTATTCACTAAGGTGCGATTTCGACTGTCGAATTCGCAAACAGCGGATTCCCATAGCAAATCCGTTACAATATCCCCATTGTAAAGTCGCAACAATTTTTTTAATGTTAAGATTGTGACAATTTTCCCATAATAAAGTCGCGACTGCGAAAATATTCTCATTATAAAGACATGACTGTGACAGTAGCAGCCTATTGCGACTGTCTTTATCTAGCAAATTCACACCTATACGCAACAATTCAGACTTTAGTGAATAAAGCCCTAATTAATTAATTTTTTTTTTTTTTTAATTTTACCTGTTACAACAACATCAGAATACAACAAATAGAAGAAAAAATAACAAAAATAAAATCTATCAATCAATATATTGTTAAATAACCTTTATTTAGGCAGAAGGGAGCCACAACAAGGAGGCTGAAGGGCCACATGTGGCTGCAGAGCCATGGTTTGCCTACCCCTGGTTTAGGGCTTAGGAGGGGGCAGTAGCAGAAACCAAAGTTAAAGATGCTTCTAGTTAAGAGACGATGGTACTTTGCAGCACCAATTTTGTGAACCATAAGAATCCTCTCAATATAATCATTTGTTACAGAAGGTGTTTTACTAAAGCATTCATTCTCTGCTTTAGCTAAATCTTTATGTTAACATACAGTACATAGTAACATAGTTTATAAGGCTGAAAAAAGACACAAGTCCATCCAGTTCAGCCTTAGAAATGAAAAATATATATATATTACCTGGATGGCAATGGATTAGGAAAAAATTACATTAGTAAATGCAATTAAAAAAACGCATCATCATTTTTAATTGTTGAGGAATCCACATCAAAACATGCCCATGTAAACATACCTGTACTGTGGAGACAGAACACACATCCTTTAAAATAACTGGGATTCGTCCAGTTTATGGCTTTACTGCTTAGATCAGTTCTGTGAATCCCTTTCACCCTTGTTTGATCCAGATGAATGGGGTAGGGATCAATACATACAATGTAAGCATGTATAAACAAACCAGCCAAACACAGCAGGAGTTTCTGGTCCACACTTTTTGGGTTTTTTTTTTTTTTTTTTTTTTTAATATGGGATTGAGTATGAGTTTTTAATTGCATGATTATATTTTGTGACTATACCCCAACACCCATGTAATTAAACCCTCCCAGAAATGACACCCTTTCTCAGTTTCATTTGATGCAGCGCTTAAATACCGAGGGCAGATCACACGTGTCTCTGATTCAGAGCAGATTAAGTTAGGACATGTTGTGCTTCATTTTAGAATCAGGTCACCAAACTGAACATAGTAGTTGAATAAAAAAAAAATATATATATGTATAAATAAGGGTTTTACAAAATCACTGTGCAAGAGGTTCAGCATGAAAGTAACTGGCAAGTTAAATGGAAAATAAAGCATGGTTTGAGTTCCAGATGCAAAAGCAAATATTTAGGTTAAATAGAAGTTTTGTGTCTTTAAAACTATCCTTTTATTGGCTAATGAAATAGATGGTATAAAAGGTATCACCTATAACAGGCATGTCAAACTCAGTGTCCCCCGAGGGCCACATGAGTAACAAGAGGTTGTTGCGAGGGCCGCACACAGCAGCTAATGTCACACATGTATTTTAACAGCAGTCATGAAAACAAGATATGAAGCAGTAATATGTAACAGCAACATATATTTGCAGTGCGGAACAGCAACTAATATATTTAACAAAAATACAACAATTAAAAACTAAACATTTATTTGCCATCATTTTTTCAATCATTTTGAATGTTTTGTCCTGAGGCTTGACACCTCTTTGTTCTAACAATT
>WMED01022647.1:0-11624 GCA_019650415.1 Pipa parva | reverse complement strand
GGTGTTACAGGTCCTTTATTCAAACATATGAAAAATGCAGTGTGAAGTGGTGCAGGGATGCAATAAAATGTTGACAACCATACTTTAGGTAAAAATGCACCTTTTCAAAATCCAGATCGACAATTCTGTGCCAACTTTATGACCCTCTACAGGCCCATTTAACTTCACTTCTCAAAAGTAATAACATACTCTTCATTTGGAAACTGTGATCTGGTACTGTGTCCTTCTCAGTATCAAATCACATTATAGCCAGCCTAATAGTTTTATATGGTATAACAACTGTATCTGTAGGAAGCAGAAGCGCACACAAAAATAGCCAATATTGTGCAGTATTGTTTTTGAAGTGAATTTACCTATCAATAGACTTGGACATTAGACCTAATCTATGCACTGAAGACCTGATCCTGACTAAAAGGTGGGAAGAAATTTACAATAAATGCAGCTTTGACCTTATGCTCCATAATAGTGAGAGGATAACTGACAAAATTAAATGTATACAAGGTGATGTTTCCCAACTCCATATCAAAGTTACTGAGCAAAGTGGGGGATACTAAACTACAGGAAATATTATATGAACATGATTTACACCTTAAGAAAATAAATTATATGATATTAGCAAGAAAATGCAAAAAGTTCTAGTGAGATACAGAGGATTACCTACAAGAAGCGGTTTACACATGGAAAGACAAACAAGAGAAATTACAGACACCAGGAACAGCATCAAGAACAGAGATATCACCCAGCGGCAAGCCAGCCCATGCAGTATCAGGCACTATCACCAAGCACCACATCAGGAAGGGGATCTCTACAGATGCCAACCAGCACACCATTACTCACACAGACCACAGAGGAAAAGATACAATCACGCTTGGAGAAGTGGGGAACAAGCCTTTGCAGCAGACCAGATGGAGGTAGTAAGTGAAGGTGTCTACTCATTGATGTCACAACTATCATCTGAATCCAACACCCAAAATGTTTTAGATCAGGATCCCCCTATGCAGAGGTAAAGGAGAAGAAATCCAAGAGTTCCAATAGAAAGGAACCATTACCCAAACAGAAACAGGAAATGTCAAAGGTAAATGAACTATGCATTAATATTTCTAATTACCACCTTAGAGATGCAGAGATGAGTGTTATCAATAAAGGACTGTCATTTGTTCTAACCTATAGTTATGAACATAGTGAATGGTTTGTGGCTTGTCAGAAATTTAATGGATTGTTAATATTAAAAATACATTTTGTTGACCACCCTAATATACTGGACAGTGATAAATTTAAGACAGAGTAAATTTATTCCCACTATTGATAAAACTTACTTATCCACCTTTAAAAAAACTGTAATGTGGAAGTAAAGAAAATATGGCATTTAGAGAAACCTCCATGTTTTAGCCTCAGTAAAAAAGAAAAGGATTAAATTATTACAAACTAATGATGATATAGTGATCCGCAAAGCGGATAAAGGTGGAGCCATAGTGTTTATCTTGATGAAACTCAGTCTCGGCTTGTTAATATACAACACTATGAAGAAATAGGATATGATCCAGGTTGTGAGGTAAAATGACTGGTTGAACTAACCATTAACCAGGTATACTAATGGGCTTATTTCAATGGATAACAGGGATTACCTACTCACTGAAAACCTAAGAACATCTATCTTGTACTTCCTGTCCAAAATGCACAAGTGAATCCTCCAAGACGTCAAATATTATCAGGGGTAGGTTCTGTATTGGAACCTCTGGCTAAATTTGTTGATTTTTATCTTCAACCTTTCACAGAGAAAATTCCCACATGCTTAAGGGACAATACAGATCTGCTTTCTAGACTGGTTTCAGTTAAAGATGTTTCAGTTGATGCTATTCTATGTAATACTGACATAACGAACCCATACATTTATATAATGCAAGAGGAAGGGTTAAGGTGTATAGAAGAATATTTACTTGACACTAATTTGTCTCACCATATTGTTTACTTTTTACTTGAACATCTTGGTTTAGTACTGCAAAAAACTGCTTCTGGTTTGGTAAACAATTTTACTGGCAATACCAAGGAACATCAATGGGTGCTGTGGTTGCACCATCATTTGCCAGTTTATTTGTAGATATATTGGAGACAACTATGTTTCTTATAGATGAGTTTTTGCCCCATATATTACTGAATTGCTTGCTGGTTTTTGCACAACATCTTGGTCATTTGGAAGGGTGATACTAAAGGAATTATTAATATAGTAGAAAGAGCTAACCTTACCCACCGAATTATAAAATTTACCACTGAAATTGGTGAAGATCACTTAAATTTTTTGGATGTACACCTCAGTATATGTGATGGTAGAATATCTACTAAGTTATTTCATAAATGAACAGATAGAAATAATATTTTAAATGCAAACAGCTTCTATTATCCAGGGATTAAAAAAGCTATCCCCAAAAGCCAATATATGAGGGTTAAACACATCATAGATAATAGGTAGAACTATGAGCTTAGCACTTCCCAATTAAGAAAGAAATTTAAGGATAGGGGTTATAACATGAATTTGTTACTAACAGTAGAAAAAGAGGTGGAAACTATGAGTATGGAATCTCTGTTAATACCGAGCAATAAATTGAAAAAGAATATGGGTTAGTTGATGTTTGTTTCTAGATTTTGTAAAAATCAAGATCATTGTACATAAATGCTGGCCAATTCTCCATACTGATTGGGGTATTTACCTCTACCCCAATGTTTTTCTATAAATGGATCCAGCCCCTAGGTAATATATTGAGTCCTAGTGAATTTAAATCTTAATCCTTGGGTGTAGATAGAGGTAGTAAAAAACGTGGCACATTTCCATGTTTTAATTGCATTTGCTGCTCTTCAAATATTAAAGGTGAAAAAGTAGATTATCCATGCAGAGGCTCTCAATTCATATTTAAGCATTTCACAACATGACACATGTAATGACATTTATATACTTAAGTGTCCCCGTGGAATTGCTTATGTGGAACAAACTTCTAGGTAAGGAGTCGGTAAAGTTTGTAGAGGAGGGAGCAATTTCACTCCATCATCCACCAGTGAAATTTTTTTCTGAGCTGCAAAGTGGGAGGAGCGTACTCTCCCAATCACATGACCTGCCGACAACCAATTAGAAGAGGTATCAGAGGTCATGAGCAGAGCTTGGGAGATGTGCTCCAAGCCATGACAAAGCAGCTGAAGAGCTGCATATGGCTCGCGAACCACATTTTGCTGACCCCTGTTCTATTTAAATTAAAATTAGAATTAAGGATCATCGAGGCAAATTTAGGAATTCTAAGAAAGACACTGACACTGATATACCAGTACCTAGGCATTTCCATGAGAAAGTTCATAATACCTCCCAGCTAAGATGGTACAAACTCCAAGTAGAGAGGGCGATATAAGAAAATTGTTACTCCAGAGAGAAACCATTTGGATTGAACATTTAGAATCACTACAGCCTTATGGTATAGATGATATGTGGGGCTTGAAACCATTTCTCTAACATGTATTTTACTTTCATTGCAGATTGTAACTCTATGCTCCGGTTCTGCACAGTTCAGACTATTTGCCTGTATTTATAAGCAACCTGCATTTTCATTATGGTTCATTAGACTTAGCAAATATTTTAGAAATGTCATGTTCTGTTTAGTTAGACCATGTCATGTGTGGCACACCTATTCCTTTTAGGTAGGCTTGATTTAGCAGTACCTTGATTTTTTAGCATTAACATTGTATGGACATTATGGACTTTAACCAGTGGGAGAAGCTTAGTGCAATCGCAACCCTGGACTTTTCATTATTGGTTTGGACTTAATTGGTGGGTGGGGTCTTTTGCTTATATTGTTTGTTCTATATATCAATCTTGTTCACTTGATAAAGGGACCAGGTGTGACCCGAAAACATGTTAACATGTTGTGAGGAAATAAACACTGCTTCGTTTTTGCAACTTGAATGGCTAAGTGCCAGTGTCATTTATATTATTTGCTGATTACTTGACATCCTAATGGGGATGTTATATGCTGTTGGGCTAACTGCATGGAATAGCAGCACAGTAAAACCACTCCTTTGGTTGTGTATTAATAGACTTATATGTTAAACCAGGAGGCATTCATGTATTTATATGAAGAAGATGCTGGGAAGCACTAGATGACTACTTGGATGTGATCTGGCTCTTTAACTACGTGCAAGCAAAAGATCATGAGTGGTCACAGTACCATGATATAGAATGTCTATATATCCAAATAGTGCTGCTGGTCCTGTGTGTTTGTATGGTGGAAAAGTTAGGGGAGCTTATATGTATTTAGGATATCAATATAAAATCTTTCAAAAGTGACGCGTACTTTTCACTTCAGACAAATTTAATAAAGACATAATAAATATATGAAAAACAGTTCTAAAATCAAATTCTTAAAATATAAATTATATCCCCAATCATTAATTTATTGTGTTTGTGTAGTTACTTTGTTATAGAAAATGGTATACCATAAGTATATAACCTTTAGCCCCTTTTGTTAAAAAAATGTAATTAATAAGTACTATATGCTTAATACAAAAAAGTAATCTTGGAAATGAAAAGTATTACCCCAGTAAAGAATGTAGTTTCACATCAAAAGAAATGCACAGCACCATCTGGCAGAAAACTTCTTTCACAAAGATAATTCCTGTACATGTTGATAGGCAGAAGTGGCTGTATACTTTACTGGCCATTGTATGGCTATAATACACAGTACACATAGGAAGTACATGGAACTTCCTGGAAATTATGTATGTATATATGTATGTATATTTTTATTTATAAAGCCCCACAAGATTACACTGCACTGTTCAATCCAACAATACAGTTATAATACAGACAAGGGAAGTGTGTAACAAAAAACAAGTAAAGTAAATTACAAGCATATAGTCAAGAAAATACATTACTCTAAGTGCCAGGTTATGACTGAAAGAAGATGATGGAGGTCCCTGTCCCATAGAGATTAGCATCTAAATTATAACCTTATAAACAGCTAGTTCTGACATCAGAACTATTTGGTTATACTTTAAAACAACCATTAGTCCACTTTCCTGATTAACGACATCATTTTGAAACATTCTAATGTTTCATCTTGCCCAAGCCACTTCTCCTTCTTGCCTCTGCACTGCTTAAACTGCCACTGTTTCCTTCCAGTGAGTAGATCATGGGATTTGTAGTCATGCATGTTTTGATACAATTTTCTGTAATAACAAAATGAGTTAACTAAGGTTCTGTCTACAAATAATTCTATCTTTGTGACTAAATACCTTACAGTGCATTGTGAGAAATGCATAATCTAGACAGTATCTGCAATATAGTACTGCTGGAGCACATAAATTAAAGTGAAATAAAAACAAATTATTAGCAACTGGTTCTTCTGCACTTAAACCATCTTTGCGAGTAACATTGCATTATGACAATTGTAATACAAGCTAGAGCAGGGGTTGGTAAACTTAGAAGAGGAAGGAGGGAGCCATTTGCCTCCCTCCTCCAGCGGCGACATTTTTTTCTCGAGCCGCAAAGGGGAGGAGCGCACTCCCAATCACATGACCTGCCAATGGCCAATCAGAAGAGGCATTGGAGGTAATGTTCAGGGCTTGGGAGATGCGCTCTGAACCACAACAAGGCGGATAAAGAGCCACACTTTGCTGACCCCTGAGCTACAGTATAACACCACAACCTTAAACTGAGGTATTTTAGATGATACAATGACAAAAGCAAGAGCTGAATCTAGAAACTGAGAAAAGCTGCTTTAGCAATAATGCTAATTAAGCACTAAAATAGGTTTCAAGGTATGAATGTATTTTATTCTGTTTTCCAAAACTGCCATGTGTATTATAAAGGATATTATACCCCCATCTGAGTTTAGAAGGAAATTAAAAGTCAACTCTGAGTTCCATGCTGTGGCTTTGGGCTTTTATATAGTCATGGAACTCCTTTGTGTCCTCTATATAATCAAGCAAACTATAATATTTAATATTTCAAAATTAAAATTTTGCTACAGCACATGTCCATTTGGCAATGCACATAACTGTATTCCACTTTACTATTTAAATTAAACTGTATCTCCCCCACATAACAGTCATTTGTTTGGTCCATAATGCAGGATGTTGAACAGATGGAAAAATATAGGTCAGATCTGATAGACAAACAAATAAAGAGGTAAAGGTTAATTATATTTTAATAAGTACAAAATAGTATCCTGTTTAAAATCTCATTTGCCTCTTATCCACAAGGTGATTGATTCAGGCTTGTAAGAGTCATTTTTACATTCCTCAGGTGCACACTAAAATATGTTTTAATAAACGGATGAAAATGACTCACATATCTCCTGATTTGGTAAATAATGCCATGATTGTATTAAATAGAATGAAAATAGTCTGAAAATGGTTTAAATCCACTAAAGAAGGGTGGAGAGTATTCATTTCCTGCAAATATTTCTTCATTTGATTTATCACACTTAGAAACATGTAACCTCTAGGTAATAAACAGACAATCCCTATCTAGTAAGTGTGTGAATGCCAAGATAATCACCACAAAACTAAATTCAAATTGAATACAATGATGAATGTGTTATCCTGGGAAAATATTCTTCCCTCTTTAAACATAAGTTAAAATTCAAATAACAATATAGTGTTTCACTTTTACAAACATGCAGATGTATTACATGTACATAATTTTTAAATTTATCAATGTTTTGTGCACGGCAGATCTAAGAAAACGATGAATAAGATAAATATCAAATGAACAAGACATAATGTTATGCAGAACTACAAATTTTCTTGTTATTTTTTAGCATCTTCATTTGATCATAAATAATAATTGATGTAATGGCAAGTTATTCTTTAGGCCAAAACTTAGGGGCACAAGGTTCACTGAATAGTCCATAAACTACTGTAAAGGCAAACACAGCAACAGCATAATCTCTCTTTTTCTTTTTCCAGTGTATTCTACCCCAAACTTTTTTGTCCGCTATTGCCTATTGGTCAAAAACAAAACAGGAAAAACGATGATTAAAGCAAATGTGCCTATTTTGATGCATATTAACCCATTTTTGGCTCAAATTTATTGCTTATTTTGGTCCTTCCTATGGCAAACTTTCCCGTGTTCCAAAAAACATTTGACTTGTTCTGTGCATGCCTTTGTATAGCAGCTGTTATTTGCATCTGGTTATTTATGAAATATTAGTGCTTCTCGCTCTTAAAAAAACAGGAAAAAAGGAGATGTTTGGGTAGGTATGAAATGATATTAAAACAAAGAAAAAGGAAATATATGATTGAAAAATAATGTTTTCATTTATAATAAAATGATTACCTTTAAATGAGCAGACAAAACAGAATTTGTTTTAAGATCACATTAAATCCTATTTTAATCTTCAACATTTTTTTATTTATTTTCTCTGTATTTCAAATATTTCTTCCCCCATTGCTTCCTTTCAGTGGAAACCGTTGTTCGCTGTTATCAATATGTAGTCTGCTGTTTTATCTAGATGCAAGCAGGTCTCAGGGCATTGGAGATGTGACCCATTGCCTTTGTGCCCAATCACCCAAGTTCCCAAATATTGCTATTTTCTTCATTCCATTTCCACTATTTAGTGATATTCTTTAATCTTTATTTGTGGGATTATTCACTATGTAACCGTGCAGTGCACATTGTTTGTGCACAGTGAAGTCCCTTAGATCCCTGGGCCCAGGTGCACCCCCTGTAGCTATGTCCCTTATGTAGACACTCTTTATCTACATGCAGGGATGCCTGACTGTTATTATTCATATCAGTGTAGAATGTGGTGTGTTTGTATTCTCAAACTCTATATACAAAGCATCAATACTTTCTATCATTACATCCCACAGAAGGTTAACGATGGAGGTTCCAACCTGCACAGAGGGAATGGCAACTACAGAGTAGTGAGAGGAGCTGCTTTAAAAAAAAAAATACAGGTAAATAGCAAAAGTAAATAAAGAAAATAAATGATGCCTATATTATACTTATTTTCTTTTTTACAACTTAATATGAAAGTTTCAAATCACTCTAGTTAGTTTTTGACAAACCTGTTTATTATTAGAGAAAAGATGTATGAATAATTTCTATTGTAATGATTTGTCAGGTGACTAATTTAAGAAAAAAAAAATGATAGAAGAGAAAGACTGATTGAAATATTCCAAATGAAACTGCATGCTTTTCTAATACAGCATGACCTGACTGGTGTATACAGAGAAATGGGATATTTTTGACTCGGTATAAGAAATACAATCTTTTCATAAAATGGACATACTGTTATCAGTACTTTTTAACAATCAGTAAAGCTGATAATCTTTGAATGAATTGTCCAAAAATTTGCCAGTGTATGAGTGATCATCAACCAGGATTACTTTGTTCAGTGGATAAATTGATCAGTCCTACAGTTAAATTGTGGTCACCCGATTTCATTTAAAGAAATCTTCAACTTGAAAACAGCTGAAAAATGTTCAATGTTTTGGTTTCAGGTGGTGCAAAAACAAATCAGTAGCACAAATAGAAATGTGCATGGCTAGCATTATGGAGACAACAGGGGGACATTCAGTAACTATGGTGCAAACCTACATGTGATTAGCTTTGGTCATCTGACTGCAGTCCAGATAACTTAAAAGAACAGTAACACAAAAAATGGAAAATACTTCAAATATATTTATAGTTATTATATATTCAGTCTGTGCTTCAAAAATTCTAAATTGTATCTTTATATTTAGCTTTAAAAATTGGGTTTTTCAGGCATACTTCCTGAATATGTATTATGTAAAGCACCATAGGAAACAATTAGACTAGGTGAGGTCATTTAATGACATCACTGCTATCAGTGATAATAAAAAAAAAATAACTTTAACATCATAATGTTAACTTTAAAAATAACATTTTTACAAGTGTTACATCTTTTAACACAATATTAATGAGACATATTTACTAAGACTATTTCAACCATAGCGATTAGTTTCACCCTGTTTCACTGTCAATTTTACTTTTTATTTCGCTGTACCTTTTGATTCCCCTGATTTATAAAGTATTCCTAAAAATATTTCCCCAATGAAATAAATAATTAGTGAGAAATATGGATCATTTGACGGAAGAACATTGTGCAGTGTTTTGCTATGAGAGTCCCTTCCATTTTTTGATGGGAAAACACTTTCAACTGTGACTAAATGACAGGACCAACTCCATAGGGAATAATGGGTTTACACCAGTCTGAAGCAGGAGAATTCATTTTGGGTGATAAAATTGTCATAGAAAAGCTTAGTAAATAGGAGAAAACAGTGATATTGTTAAAGATAGGCTGTTTCTCCTGCATTCACTAGACGATAAACTTTGCAACTTTAGTAAATGTCCCTAAAATGTCTGAGTGATTGCTATGGGTTATTGCACCAACTTTACAGATATGTTCTGTTTCCTTAATAGCAGTGGTGGTCTAAATAGATAACGTATGGATAAAGGTCTATTAAGGGGGACCAAAACATTGACTATTTTAATTGCAAGGAGTAATAAAATGTAATTATTATTTAATTATTTAACAAAGTCGGGATTCGTTATTAAACATTTCCATTCAATACCGGGCATTTTTTTCTCCTAGATATACTGTATATGTATATATAACCTAAATACTAAGGTAAGGCAATTGTGGGATTATAGCAACTGGCCTCACAATAGTTAAATTCCAGGATTGCAAAAAATAAATGAAAATAATGAAGACTGTATAATAACTAGATGTTTATTGGTCAAGTCATCCGCACATTTCCCATTACTATATATGGGTATCAAGTTGTAGAGTCAGCTTGCCCTGTGGGGGTTTTATAAAATAAAACAGTCACTTTCAGGGGAATTATAGTTTTTTTTTTCTACTCATTTATATCTCAATGTGGTACAAATAATTCACTACAGTTTCATGAGGGATACAGGTCAGTCCAGGCAGGTGATATACTGAATGATCTGATGGTACAGGTTTAATTGAGTCATATTGATGTTTACTAAGTCTGATGTACAGGTCAAGTGTTTGTTTAGTCAAGAAAAAAGATCACATCAGCTGGAAGAAAAGGCATGACCCTTCTTTCTTTTTTTTATAGTAAATGCAATAAATAGCTGTCTCAGCATTTTGCTACCTTACACTAAGCTATTGTTAATCCTAGACATACATCGGTGCAATTTTCACTAGAGACCAAATATGATTAAATTGACTGTCAAGTGAAAATAGGTGTATATCTTTAGTTAGATAATCAGAAAACAAAGAGATACGGATAAAGAAGACAGAAAGAAATGGAGAGTAGATAGATAGACAGAAAGACAGGAAAGATAGACAGAAAGACAGGAAAGATAGATAGATAGATAGATAGATAGATAGATAGATAGATAGATAGATAGATAGATAGATAGATAGATACAGATAGATAGATAGATAGAGATAGATAGATAGATAGATAGATAGATAGATAGATAGATAGATAGATAGAGAGCAGGTTATAGTTTTCTTATGTGTGAATTATCTCCCTTACCCTCTCTCTCTCCCTTACCATGTAATTTTAATAATTAAGCCTTGATATAATTTACAGAGAAAACATTCTCTCTTACTCTCTCCCCATGCAGATAAAAAAATAAGTCTTTGATATATGTTTGTATCAGGAATTAATTAACAGTTCCTATGCTTCTGTCACACTTTAAAGCAATATTTAGGTTCTCTTAGATCCAACCCTTAGGGTCCTTTTGTAGCCATTCAGACTATGCACTTTTATCTGGCTTTTTCAATTAATTTAACTTGCAAAATGATTCTGTTTCTTTTTTCTTCATTTTTAAGGAAATCATTTAATTTCTAGAGCATATTGCTGAGTGATTTACTGTTACAGTAATTAAACGTGCTTTTGTCCTGGGCACTACCAGAACTTCTTTGAGCTACCCTTAAAGAAAGACAGTTGGAGTTTTCCAGATTTATGGGAAAGGTAAGGAACTTCTGCACTCTAATTTGTCTTATAGTGAATATGTGAATTTGCAAATGAAGATGGCAAGGTGATTATCTTAGTTTTACAAATAGAAGGAAAAGGCATATTTATGTTGTAGAAACGTTTTTCTCCTTAGCATTGCCAGAAATGAATGGTACTTAAGATAATTAATCAATAAGGTGTGATTCCCTGTATGAGAGCAAAAAAAAAAAATGATTTGTATCAAGTATTGTGACAGCATACACACTACAGGATTCGTTTTGATTGTTTGCTTGTTTTCTCAAAGAAAAAAAGATTATCAAGCAGTTCTAGAATGAGTAAAATCACTGGGTGTAAAATGAGACTGTATTCTGTACAATGTGATATAATTCACAATGAGGGGAAGTAATACAGTGGACAGCAACGCCAGCATTAATTGAAGCTCACAGCATGCTCTTATAAAGTCATCTCTAGCCCACATCTGGGCAAGGATATCAGTGCAAACTGCTGATGTAACCATGCTATGTATGTACAAAAATGTATGTATATATATGAGTGTGTGTGTGTGTGTGTATGTGTGTGTGTGTCTGTGTGTGTGTCTGTGTGTGTGTGTGTCTGTGTGTGTATGTGTCTGTGTGTGTTTCTGTGTGTGTGTGTCTGTGTGTGTGTGTGTCTGTGTGTGTCTG
>WMED01022646.1:0-11624 GCA_019650415.1 Pipa parva | reverse complement strand
CGTGCGATCGCAAATCGATCAGAATTGCGATCGCAAATCGATCAGAATTGCGATCGTGCGGTAAAAATACCGCACGTGCGGTCAGAAATTTACTTCAGGCGGACTAAATCCGCCCTTAGTAAATTTTGCCCTCTGAATATTGTAATATTCATGCTTGTGACTGAAATCATCTTTAAAAAACATTACTGCACCACTTCAACTGTGCTGATTAGACTGTTCAGTGTACCTGACGCTGACTGAACAAACAAAGGGGAATTCAGGATAGTCCGAAGTGAGGTGCAGAGTGTTCGCCTCACTTCGGACTGACAAAAGAGTTGCCTCGCCGAGACTGGAATCCCTTTAATGCGCTCGCTGATGTCCGCGTGCAGGACATCAGCGAGCGCAGATCAGTCAGTCCGAAGTGAGGCGAACACTCTGCACCTCACTTCGGACTATCCTGAATTCCCCTCAAAATGTTCAAGCAGATATACTGGACTGACTTGGGTAGAATGGAATTATTCTAAGAGAAAGTAAAGTATGTAGTATCATCATTAAAATTCTTTATGTATTTTAACCAAAAGTATCAAAGTTAACTTGGTCATAATCTTGATTTAGTATCGTTTTATAGAAAATTAATTAATTAATATATTGAAGCATCAAATCATCTTTATGCTGTAGTGCTATCTTGTAGAACTGCTGGTGCTAGTATCTCATCACCATACTGACTCCCCATTAATATGGAAATGAATCCTGACACTTCATCAAACATGGTGCTTTAGCTGGTTGGAGAATATCACCTGGTTTTATGTGAGAATATATGAGGCATACACTCAGTGAAAGTTTTTGCACATGCGCTGTAGAAGCCAGTGCCCTGGACATTGAATTGCTACAAAGGCCGTCATGCACTTGTGCAATTATGCATGCTGAAGAAGAATAAATATTCAAGTAGGTGGCTTGGAAGATAGAGACTGTGGGTTTATTGTGTTGCTGGCATGTAAGCTAAAGATACAAATGTGATTTAAATGGAGGCTTTAGTTCTATTGATGTGAACTAACTGGAAACTATGTTAATGACCCTGAAGAATAAGGAGTGTGATACGTTGTCATATGCATTTACTTGGCACTTTGTTCATTGAACGAAAACAACAAGATGACACCACAAGAATGTATTATGATAAAAATTCTAAGGAACAAGCTGCCCATATGAAAATGTCCACAATGATCCAGCTTGGGACAACAGCCCAACAGATATTTATATGGACGTGTCAAGAAGTAGCCTGAGGTGGTAACAGACTAATTTTTATGACACCTATCCCATAAAATAGATCCTAAAAACCAAGCACAGCTACCAACAAAGAAAGCTAGAAAATTTATGACATCAGATTAAAGAAGTATTGTCAGATTACATCTTTCCAAAGAAGTGTTTCTCCCCAGTAGATGTTTCATCTGAAGCAGGATGATTTATTACACAGCATGGAAAACTTCTGCACCAGGAAATGTGTGTGACGTGTACCAGCCAATTTTCCACGAAAGGGTACCCTCCACCGGACATTATTCCTATTGTGCAATGTAACACCTGTGCTCAAGTTAATCTCCTGCATTCCAGGAATGTAAAGAAGCAGGGACTGATAAGGCCAAAAAGGTCAGCACACTGCTTAATCAATAGCAGTAAGGCAGCTTTTTCTTCCCGTGTTTAGCAGTTGTATCACACACATTTCCTGGTGCGGGAGTTTTCCAGCGCAAAGTAATAAATCATCCTGCTTTAGAAGAAACATCTACTGGGGAGAAATGCTTCTCACTAAGGTATATTACTGCATATGTAAAGATGTAATCTGACTATTGTTCTTTAAGCTTATGGACATACATGTACTTTTGCTTTTTCAAAGATATAAAGCAGCGGTTCTCAACCTGTGGGTCGTGACCACTTTGGGGGGGTTGAACGACACTCTCACAGGGGTTGCTGAACACGATGCTCCTCTAACTAGATCTGGTATTTTTTGCAAGTCCCTTTATATAGGGGTTCCTGCATGGTGACGATGTGCTCGAACGTCATCACGTGACAAGATGACGTCGCCCCTAAACGTCAGAATTGTGACGTCTTCGATGGTCGCGGTCTCATGTAGGTTGAAAACCGCTGATCTAAAGAAATAAACATCGTTTTTTGGTGAAGTTTTGCTATACTGTTTTCTTCAATCAAAAACATTGAACCATGCACAAAGCATTATAGCATTTTATTATCTGTGATAACCTTTTGTGTTATGAGCAAGTGACTGAATTTTTTAAAAAAGGGGGGAAGCATTTAAGGCCTTAGATGGAAACTATCATCACAAGAGTTTTCACCTTTTTATATTCCTATTCATTGTTTAGTAACAGTTGGGATCTACAAATATATTTTCACTAAAATGAAAGACCCATTATGATCTTGACAGTTTCACATCTTTGATCATCTCTCACATCTCTGTATACTAGCCTTGGCTTATTTCTTCTCATGCAAGCACCATTGCATAGAATTGAACTGTTGGGGGAAGGATGTAGCATTTCCTGCTGACAAATCAACTGTACAGATCCTAGAATGTTACAGCTTCAAAACTTTAGATTTACTAGAATTTTCTGCTAGTATTGAAAATGGTCATAAATAAGAAGGAATTAAGTAAATGCAAATAACATTTAACTCAGCGGTTCTTGTTGAGACAGCGACCCCCTTTTTCTGACGTCACGCAATGACATCTTGGCCTGACGTCATCCCATCATGCGTCACGTGATGACGTTCGGGGCAGATGTTACCGCGCAGGAACCCTTATATAAAGGGACCTGCGCTTTCTTCTGGCGTCACAGCGTGTTCGCAACCCCTGTGAGAGTGTTGTTCGACCCCCCCAAAGGGGGTCGCAACCCACTGGTTGAGAACCGCTGATTTAACTGGTAACCAGGTTCCACCATGCAAACATAATACAACTAAACCAATTAGGTAAAAAAAAAATTTGTTGCTTGATTGAATTGGTAACTTTATGTTCTGCATCAGGAGAAGATTTCTGGAAATGATTCCTTTTGTATTTACTTCCTTCCTGTTGCAAATTACCTGTGCTTTACTGCATTTCCTAACACAAAGCAGAAAAGGAATATATCCAAATAAGAGTGTCCATTACACCACTAAAACATGGAATACATGTTCTACGTTCATACACTCCCTGTATGACGTGCACACTCCTGCTTAGGACGCCGTAGAGTCATTGGCACTGTTTCAGGCTGGGGAGTGCACACACACAAAAGTGCTGTATAGCACTTCTTTAGAGATAAGAAAAGGTAACGATTGATAATACACTGTATTTGCATAAAGGTGTTAATAAGCATAAATGATAACATGTATTTTTTTGTAAATTGGGCTGACTGTTCCTTTCAGTCACTTTATTTTTGCTGTAATCATATTGCTGAGGAGTTTTCTTCTGCATCTCAGTATCAGATTACTATGCACATTTAATTATGTCTCATGTACATTATTGATGCTACTTCCATAGTGGCTTGATAAAGTGCTTAATAAACTACTCTCTGTTTACACAGGGAACAAAGGGAGTGCTGACATGCCTGACATGGTAAGTAATGCTCAGGACCAAGACATAGGGGAAAGTGGTGTGTTATTAAATGGAACATAATGCCTCATAAAACTTGACCTTATTTTGTTCTTTGTTCTAAAAAATGCACATTTCCAAAATACGTCTATTAATCCTTCCTTACTGTTAAGTTATTTGAAGAAATCTACCTCACTTGTGTTCTATCTCCTGGATGTAATGTATCAGATATTTAGCCACAACTTTGTAGCTTGAAATAAAACAAACGTAAACAAAAAAAAAAATCACTAAACAACTTACAACAAACCACATAGAACAAGGAAAGTGGGTGTTAGTAGTCAAGTAAGGGAGTTAAACATGGTCAAAGTCAGTTTATCCATCTCCATCCTTACTACTGGTTGTGAACAGACATGATAGGGCTTAGAAATGCCCATGTATTTCAAGGGCAGTGCAGTGGATCCTGGGTTGGATTTCATCCTTGACATCATCTACATGAAGTTTGTATGTTCTCCCCGTACCTAAATTAGCCTTAGTCTGTCTGTGGGTGTATGTGTGCGACTGAATAAGGAAACTAGATTGTAAACTCTACAGGGCATTGATCGAAGTGAATGATTAATCTCTACAAAGCACTACTGAAGAGGTCAGTACTATATAAATACACAGTAATAATAATAAAAATACTTTAAGGCTAGAATCTGTTCAATTTTCTGTTCATCCTCCTACTCACTTTTTTGATGCATGAAAATTAGGCAAAGGACTTAAAGAGCTGAGCAGTGAAATGATCACTGCACATGTCTGCAATAGGCATGAGGATTCCGACATCGCTCTGCATTGCCAATCGGGGGGGCATAGTGCAGCTAAAACTGCTGTCACTCTCGAAGATAAGCTACTCAATTGCCCATCAAAGTGAAAACTTTTAGTGCCAGTTAAGTTTTATAATATATGATTTTGTATTATACCTTTAGTTCCCCTTTAAGGGAGGCCTCTTAAGCTAGGCAAATATAAGTACAAAGAAAAACTGGCCATACATTCTGTAATTTGGTCATCCGCTTTGTTGGGGCACTTAACAGTGTATGGCCCCATAGAAAATCATATCATTTAATAAGAATTTGCCCAGGATCAAATGAATTGTCACTAAGATGTAACAAATCTTGTGAGCAAATAAGCGTTTGTTGAAAACAGAATTTTATGAATGGTTTACCGAAGTTTAGACCGTAAAAGTGATTGTAAGTTTAAGGATTGCCATTAAGCTGTCCAGTAGAAGCAATGGAGTAGAAAAAGTGTATTTTCCTTGGTTGTAGGATGTGATACAGGATACCTGTGGATTTTTTTTTTTTTTATCTTAAACAGACGTTGGTTTGACAAAACCAACTGAAATGTTCAATCATTTTCAGCAAGAACAACAACAACAAAAAAATGTGCATATCATGTTGTCTTGCATACAATTAACTGAGACATAAATTTAACATACCTCAATGTCCACTGACATGCAATAAGTATAACAACTGAAACTAACTGAAACTATGACATGTCTGCATGCTATATGGTAAAACACTTACAATTCTTGCATACTACCTCTGATTTAGATCATGGGCAACACTTCCTCAGCCTGGCACCCTGCTATGGCTGTAGCTAAAAGGAGAAAACAAGACATGCAAGCCAAATGTATATAAAAAGGTACTTCACTTTAAAGAAGTGACAAACAAAATAAATTGGGAACCTCCCTTCTTATTTCTGGTTCCCTGGGTACTGCATGCTGGATACTGGATGAGCAGTGATCCAGAAAACTGGTACTGTAATGTGCTAATGACAGCAAAAGGCCCTGCATCACAGTACAAATAGTGCTACACTGACAGTGGGCTGCTCTTCTGTCAATAGTGCTTTAAGCAGGGCAAATACTGTTAACCTAGTAAGATTAATTTTAAAGACTGTATTTAGGGAGGATCTCCTTTAAAAGGCAATACTAAAAATATGCATATTACTGATAAAACAAAAATAATTTACCTTCTTATATCAAGCCACACAAACCAGGCATTACTATTCATAAATGGGTTTGGATTAAACATCTGTAGTCAATTCTTTCAAACCTAGAGGCTCTCTTCTTTATGTCTGCCACTAGAATGTCCTAAAATACCATTTAACCATCCCAGAAAATAATAAGGATTCTCTCTCACACAGGGGAGAGAAATACCAAATAAAATCAGATTGTGTCTGGTAGGGGAAAGAAGTCATGAGGCTTCTGGCAGTATACATCTTTATTTCTGTCCTTGTGACTGAACTGGTTCATTAGCCCTCAAGAATGTTTTGTATCTTGATAGATAAAGCTGACAAAACAAACAAAGTACATCTCTCTCTGCTACAAAAATAGCCTGAAGCAACAATCTTTGTCCCAGTTAAAGATTTACTTTTTTAATTTTTAGTTTATAGTTGTACAGTATGTAATTTTTGGATGCATAAATAAGGCACAGTACTTGGGGATGTTGTATTCCATTCAGCGTCTTATATAGTCACAAATTTCAACCCTGTGAGGGAATAAACATTTATGCTGAGGAATAAGTGGGAATATGAAACATCATAAAGACTAAAAATTATAAACATTATTCATTCAAAGGGATAGTAAACCATGCCCTCTGTTTTTGAAGAGCTCACTATGCTTTTTCAAATGAACAAAGTTGTGCTGCCAGGGCTTACTTACTTCTTGAGATATTTGACTCTCTTTCATTAAACAAGAAGTTTCTGTAACCTACCCAACTACAAAAACAAAGGCTTCTGTAACCAGGTGACTGTTTGCTATTTTTGTGCAATGTAACTATTCTCAAGACTGGATGTAACTACAAGTGACTTCATGGAGCTGCTTAGATATGAATGGAGATATTTAGTACAACTTATTGCTTTGAATAAAACTGTAATTTTGTCTAGACCTCACATTCAAATTGTGAGTGTATGGATCTTTCCAACTGTAGAACAAATACCATAATTAAAGGGGAACTATATTCAGATTACATCTTTACATATGAAGTACTATAACTTAGTGAGAAGGTTCTCCCCTGTAGATGTTTCATCTGAAGCAGGATGATTTATTAGGCAGTATTTCAAAACTCCCGCACCAGGAAATGTGTGTGAGACCTGTACCAGCCAGTTTTCTAAGAAAGAGTACCCTCCCCTGAACATTTTTGCCTAATGTGTAATGTAACGCATGTGCATTCCAGGAATGTAAACAAGCTTGGGCTCATGAGGCCAAAAGGTCAGCAAACTGTTTAACCAATAGCAGTAAGACAGCTTTTTCTTCTCATGTTTAGCAGTTATATCACACATATTTCCTGGTGCGGGAGCTTTCCAGTACAAAGTAATAAATCACCCTGCTTCAGATGAAACATCTACTGGTGAGAAACGTTTTTCACTAAGGTACAGTACTGCATATGTAAAGATGTAAGTTCCCCTTTAACTTTAGGGTGACTAGCCATGGCTATTAGACACAGTGCAATTATTGGAGCAGAACTGTAGCTTAAACAATATGAATGCTTCCTAAATTATTAGGAATTATACTTTTAATGAATTAAGTTGACTACTAGTAGTTTGCATTGCATGCGAAAGCTTAAATCCTACAGTGATACCTGCATCCCCCTACTTTACTTTTTGGTTTGCATGTAAACTCTATACAGCTTATATGGTCAGACCAAAGTAGCAGCACTGCCCAACTATGTTGGAATGGGTACAAATGAAAACTAGAAATGTACATTGAACTACAACAGAAGGATGCAGCTGTAATTTTCATATAGCTTAATAAAAGTGCAAATGATAAATCATAAAGATTGAAATTCCATTTACAATAGCCCTAGGAAGCATGTTGTCTTTAAAAATTGGAAAAAATAGAAACAATAAAGCTGCATTTACATGTTTTGGTTGGAAAATACTTGACAACTACAATGCTAATTACATGAATGCGGCCTTGCAGGCCTCCACTAGAGAAATATTCCTCCACTAGAGAAAATACCTAAATCCAGCTATTAAAAAAGAAACTGTTTTACCCAAGTCCATGATAATACCTACATATGTTTTACAAAAGCTATACTAAGATTATATATCATCAAGAATAAAGAGTTATTAATAAGTAAAGCTAAAGCATTTAAAGTACAATCCATGGGATAAGGAAGGCAGTTACAAAATGCTACAAATAGTTGGTATACTGCCCAGTCAAATTGAAGCTCTCCAAGTCAGCAGAAAGTTCCTTCAGTCTTGAAGAAATTTGCCTGGAGGAGCCACAATGAGAATATTCAGCAGCTCAGAGCACTCCCATTACCGAAGGAGTACTACTTTTTAGCAGGCCAGCACATACCAACTAAATATTGCACTGTGTGCTGTCCAGCTTTAACCCAGGTTTATTTTAAAACAAAAGTTTGTACAAACAAAAAGTAGGCATTTATTGGAGATACTTAATTTAAAACATACTGCATTTTAATAATTGGCTTTTTCACTTGCACCACCATTGGAATGTTACTAAAGTCTGTAGTGAGAAAAAGACCTAACGTATGTATCTATTTAAAAGATTATAGTTGCAATAATAATAATAATAATAATAATATGTCTGCAATAATGTGAATATAAAAGATAATTATTCAACTGCATAAGAAAAACTGGACTTTGCTGCCAACAATATTCTATAATTACACTTTTGGCAATTTCTCTGGTATTTAATTAATTTTAATTCTACTGACAAATGGTTATAATTTATCAGCTTTTGAACATGGTGCTGGATAACTAAACTATTATCAGTCTTGTTATTCTATCTCTAAATCTTGATCTTTATCCAAAGTTTCAATCCATTGAACAAACCAGTCTAATGACCTGATTTACTAATTATCTCTGCACTGTAACTGAAGAAAGGAATACAAGCAACAGTTTGGAAAGCAGAATAAACAGAACGCCAAAGCTGATTCCCATATATAACTGTAGCCTATATTAAGCAACACTGGGTCACAGATCTCTTATATAACATACACATAATTATAATTTTATAGTGGTAAAAATTAATAAAAATTCTGCTTTAAAGTGCATCTGTCACTGCAAAACCAATACTAATTTAGGTTCTAATGATGAAATAAATGTTTTTGTAAATATATATGTATTTTTTTAAAAATTACCTTTATACAGCGTTTCTCTCTGTCATCTTCCCTGTCAGCCTGACTTTTATTTCTCAAGCCAGGTTGGGCGGGGCTAAATGATAATCGACATTATAGCTCCTCCAATCAGATTAGGGGTAGATAGTGATTTAAGGGATATGATTGGAGGAGCTATGTCAGTCATCATTTAGGGGGGAATTCACGATACTCCGAAGTGAGGTGCGGAGTATTCGCCTCACTTCGGACTGATTGATCTGCGCTCGCTGATGTCCTGCACGTGGATATCAGTGAGCGCATTAAAGGGATTCCAGTCTCGGCAAGGCAACTCTTTTGGTCTCGCAAAGACTGGAATCCCTTTAATGCACTCGCTGATGCCCGCGTGCAGGACATCAGCGAGCGCATCTCAGTCAGTCCGAAGTGAGGCGAACACTCCGCACCTCACTTCGGAGTATCGTGAATTCCCCCCTTAGTCCTGCCCAAACCTACTTGAGAAAGAAAAAAGTTAGGCAGACAGAGAGAAATGCTGTATAAAGGTACATTTTAACTAAATACATATATATTTACAAAAACGTTTATTTCATTAGTAAAACCTAAATTAGTATTAGAGTTTTGAGGTAACAGGTGTACTTTAACAGCCTTATTCACCATTGTGCGAAGTGAGCCGCGAAGCCTTCGGCTCACTTCGCACATGGTGTTATGCGCCCGCTGATGTCCTGCATGCGGACATCAGTGAGCGCATTAAAGGAATTTCAGTCTCGGCGAGAGCACTAGAGTCTCCTCACCGGAACTGGAATCCCTTTAATGCGCTCGCTGATGACCACCATTGTGCGGCTCACTTCGCACAATGGTGAATAAGGCTGTAAGTGTTGATGATGGTTCAAAAGACTAACATGAGGAATAGTATAGAGAAAGGTCTTTATATATTAAAAGTATGTAAAAAATTGGAAAGCGCATAATGAGCATAGTGACATTTTGGCAGTATGAAAATCTCATGTGACTATTATTGTTTATGCAACTACATGTGTCTAAATGATTTGCAGCCAACTGCACAAATACAAGATATGATCCTTAGAATCATCTAGGCATGATTGGTAATTTACTGACAGCTGGTGGATCTTCCTTATCTTGTACATATGCACAGAAGCTAATTTTTCCAACCTATCTACACATACAAATAGTCAAAAATGAGAACATGAAGTACACTTGGAATATATGAATCTGTGAAGTATCTTACCTTCCTCTGCTCCTTGCGAAGGACATGCTTATCATCATCCTGCCAATATGCATCCTCTATCTCCTTCTGACGTTTCGCATCTGCCACTGCTTTTGCCTCAGCCTTGCGGGCACGGGCAGCAGCTGACTTGGTATTTTCCCCTTGGAACTTTTTGGGCATTCCTCTGCTGGAATCAAAATGATTGAAATTACTTAAAGTCACTGTAAGTCTTAGCAAGGTTCAGTTTGAATGTAAACACTCACAGAACAGAAATATTAAGATCAGTAAGAGAGACTAACTGAACCAGCAAGTTGGCTAATAACAAAGCTCAAAAAATCCAGTGGCTGGGGTCTCACAAGACTTGCTATGTATATATCAAACCTGTGGACAGCCCCTCTCCATCTGGTGGGTAGAAAAAAAGGAAGATGAAGACCAGACGTGCTGCTTTTTAAGAATCATATTTTTCTAAGCTAATAGCACACAGAAATAATGCTGGCTGTGAATAAAACATGTCATAGCACCTACACAATGTCCATGATAAAAAAAAAAAAAATCATTTATATGTACAATAATTCTTCTTCGGAATTAAGATATGTTGAATTATGGTACCTGAAAGGGTATCACTCACTTCATCTTCTAGATATCATATCTTATATTACATAGTTTTAGGACACTTACACAAATGATGTTATTTCACATCAACAGTATTGAATATCAGAAGTCCACTGGTGCCATCCTGTGACAATAACAGCTTAATGTGCTATTCACATAGAACCAAAACATAAATCATTTCAGTATCCTCGTATGTTTCTCAAACTTAATGACATCTATTATCAAGTATTATCAAGTATAGCACTATAATAAAAGTAGTGCCCATTGTATGTACATGACAGTACCATATATATATATATATATATCTAACAAGAAATCAACACAGACCTAAACTGACCCTATATGATGAAAGCATGAACTTAGCAATACCACATGACAGCAGCCCCTCCACATATGCCTCCTGTCACTAAGTCACTTGTTTCCTATGAACGTGTCAGATACGCTCCCGCCACATAAAAGCAAGCCTGGTAAATAAAGCACTCCTTCCTTTCACTGGAGCTGTATAAATAACTCGTACCCTCCGCCAGCAGTATTGTTATTATTCCCATTTACTAACCCTCTCACTCACACACCCGGGAATCTTCCCGGTCACTTCTACTTCCTGTCCCGCTGATGAATTTCCGGATGTCATCCGTGACATCATATCATCATGTGACCACTTAGACGGGAAAGATGGGTATGGTGGGCATTGCAAGTTGTTGTCTTCCTGTGTTTGGTATTGTTCTTTAATGTCATTGTCTCACACGTACAACCGAATGCCATCGCTCTCCTTCAGTGGCCAATGGTGAAGGGGAGGAGTGAGCGGTGGCAGGTTGCTGACTGAGGCTTGAGAGGTGTATTGAGTTGGGGGAATGTATTCTGCTGGATTTCTGGGACTATATGGTGGAGAGGTCTATGAAACGTCCTGGTCCAACCCCCGGTCTGGTAACAAATTCCAGGCTTCCCATCAGCGTGCAGTCAATCAAAATAAAGTGGTTAGGGAGCCAGTGATCTACCTGATCGTGTGCTGGCGCTGTGCCCCCACATGGCAGGTGAGAAGATGTGTTTATTTGAAAAAATGAAATCGTTTGATGACTCTCCTACCCAGCCATTTTTGCTCGTTCTTTTGATTAAAGGGGAACTATAGTCAAATTAAATC
>WMED01022645.1:0-11624 GCA_019650415.1 Pipa parva | reverse complement strand
GCTATTACAGGGCTGATTGTGTGCCCGTCTGCGAGATAAAACAATGAGGGGGCGTGGCTAACCACACGCTAGACACGCCGCCGGCCCTCTGAAGCTATCTGGGCCATTCATACGGCCCGATGGCAATAATAATTGCCCATCCCTGTTTTAAGGTGATTAAATCAGTAATTGTTTTCTTTAAGAAAGAATTCCAGGCAGCTGATTTCCACTCAGGGCTGGCTTATCCATTAGGCCAGAAAGACCTAAGGCTCCTAGTATTAAAAGACCCTGAAAATAGAATTTGTTCTTTTACCTTATTTACTTCATATTGACAACCTTTGTACAATACAGAAGTACAGCAGCTTTATTCCTCCTGAAGAAGTGGGCAACCGCAGCCTATGGAATGCATTGAGGTGGACCAATCGACATGCTGAAAATCATTGTTTTATTTTTGAGTATGCCTTTGAACTCTGGTGTTGGAGAAGGCTTCTGCGCATACCCTGGACATCGCGGACAACAAACAAGATGATCCTAGAGCGTATAAAGCCGAAAATGTCGCTTGAGGGCAAAATCATCAAACAGCAATTGTCCTTTTTCGGACACGTTATGCGCGCAAATTCGCTGGAGACTTCGATAATGCTGGGCAAAGTGAGTGGGACGAGAAGACGTGGACAGCCGAGAATACGCTGGCTTGACACAATCACATCGGCCATCAGCAAGACGATCACAGAACTCAGAAGAACCATCGAGGAGAGGAAAGTGTGGAGAGGAATGATCCATAAAGTGGCCGAAAGTCGACTTCGACTAAATGGCTAATCATCATCATCATGCCTATAATGTTTTCATTTCTCTGATAATAAACATTTTACACTATTTTGCTGCCATTTTCTGTTTCCTGCATATGACAAGATCCATATGGTCTGTTATACTGGGGTTGTGATGAGTACATGACCATTGGGTGGGGGTCAGTGTGTCCTTGAATATATAGCCCCTATTGCCCTGTCTGTATTTCACAGTGGAATCACTATCCAGAGGTGTGATGGTTTCATACCCCACAGGAGATTTTAGGGGGTTTTACATGTGGATCAGAGGCAGAAGAGCGTACCACTTTGTTGGCTAGGTTCAGTTAGCCAATAAAAAGGTATCACCTATATTCTACAGGTAGATCAATTTCTCTTCTAATTTGCTTATACCTTATTGCACTTCTTTAATTTCAGTGAAGGTATCTTTGTACATTAGTGCTTGCAGCTCTCTATTTGTACAACATGATGTTTTGTAATGTTTATCTTGCCTCAGTCCCTAATCAGTGCACACCTACAGGATATAAAGCACACTAAGCATGTGAAGTGTATAACAAATCTCATAGAGCTACCATAAACTTGGGTGTTTTCAGCAAACATTTTCAATAAGGTTGAACATTTATAGTCTAAATAATTTTTAGGATTTATTTCTCCATTAAGTAGGGAGACTCCCAAAATTCACCCTGTGTAACTACTAATGTAACTACTATATACACACCTCTAGTCACAGTCAGCCAACAAAATTAGTTTGAGATGTACATTTTATTATTTGTATGTAAAGAATCATAGATATAGTGAGAAAACATAAGGGAGCACTAAAGTTAATCCCCTGGAGGTACTAAGCCCGGTTTTTATTGCCCTGGTCGTTACATTACTTTTACTGTGCCATGAGATACAGTATGTGGGAACAGGTTTAATTGCTGGATTTATTTTAAAAATAAATAGCTTTTAGCTTGGCATTATTTTCATTTTTCATTTTCCAGCATGTAATTATTCCTGAAACACTCCTGCAGCAGTGAATTAAAACACATACTGTAAGTAGTACCTTGGAGAGCACCCCATCTATCCCAGTACTGGAACATAAAGTTAAGATACTTCTACATGCTCCTCCTTGGAGTATTAAACTACAGACAAAGTCAGTGAGTTCTTTATACGTTGGATATCTATGGCTGGCAAAGCACCTCTGCAGACTAGAGTATATCTATTCTGTAGAGTAGTAGCAGGGTATAATAGCTAGGTGAGGGTCAGCCATAGGTATGTTGTGCACACTGATAGATTCAGCATCAAGGTCAAACTTGTCTAGGCCAGAAATTAATACTCAGATCCCTTCATACAAACCACAGCCACCCACCAAATCTATATACTAAGACAAAGGGAATTCATTAAAATGGGCAAACTTTACAGAGGTCTAGTAACCCATCGCTACCAATCAGAGGTTGGATTTAACAATTCTAGCTCTCTACTACCAGTGAATGCTAACTTCATATTGGTTATTAAGGGTTACTAGGCCTCTTTAATTGATTGCTCCTCTTGATGAATTCCCCTGGTCGTTTTCCTAATTAGTGATTTTGTACAACATTAGAAATTATATCCATTTACTAATTCCACTAGGCAGATGTAGGGTTGGAAAGCATTGCATAATTTCACTGCCAGCCAATTCATTTCTGTCCTGGCAGCAATGCATATGTCAGTCTTTAGATAACAACACTCCCCATTAAAAAGGGGGGCATATGATCTATTCAGTGCAAACTTGATCTAAAATCTATAAATAGTGTATTGGGCATTTTTATAATTTTCACTTTTTTAAAAGTAATGTCAGCATGCGTGCCATTGACCATGTACTTAAAGAACAAAGAACTGATATAGTTTGCTTTATGAGGTCTTTGTCAAGTGTCACACTTTCCACCACAGGTGCCAACACTCCTTACTCCCTGGATCTATATCTAGAGATAAAGCAGTACACAAGTAGAAGAGGCCTTTTACTGATCTGTCCCCAACTATTCTTTTAATACCTGTAACAAACATGTAAGGAAGAAAACTCTACATATTTACTATATCGGGATGATGTACGGTTCTGATTTTCATTCATCTGAAGAAATCCAACACTGCAGATCCGAGGCAGCTGCAAATTTTGTCAAATTACCTGTAAAAAATGATGAACCAATACGATGAAAATACATACAAAGCGAATGTTGTTGCTCAGATTTGTTTTAGAACAATGTTAAATGCCCAATGTCAGTTCTCAACTAAGTTTACAAAAACCTCTCTTAAAACACTTAAAAATAAATAGACATTTGGGGGGGTTATTCACTAAAATCCGAATTGTTGCGTATAGGTGCGAATTCGCCAGCTAAGGACAGTCGCAATAGGCTGTTACTGTCGCAGTTGCGTCTTTATAATCTTTATAATGAGAATATTGTCGCAATCTTAACATTAAAAAATTGACGCAACTTTATAATGGGGAAATTGTAGCAGATTTGCTATGGGAATCCGCTATTTGCGAATTCAACAGCCGAATTTGCACCTTAGTGAATAACCAACCCCCTT
This sequence comes from Pipa parva, assembly GCA_019650415.1. Taxonomy (NCBI): domain Eukaryota; kingdom Metazoa; phylum Chordata; class Amphibia; order Anura; family Pipidae; genus Pipa; species Pipa parva. Next base: position 8,298 of record WMED01022645.1, on the reverse strand, counting down.
GGTTAGCATGGCAGTTATTCAGTTTCAGATACAGCTCTTGTAAATGTTAACTCATAAACTGTATTGACTTCTGCCAGTTTTTTACTGATGGCAGACCTCACCCAGTCCTGTTGTTTTCTACGGTGCCTTAGATAATAGATATTATGAAAGTTTGCTTAATAGAGACACAATTTTTGGAAGCACAAAATGAAAACATAGTAAATAAATTTAAGTCATTTTTGTTTTTTTGGTGTTACTGTTCCTGTAAATGAGACAGACTGGGCTTATTCACCAAAGTGTTAATTAGACAATCAAAGTGAATTCATGTCACTTCGGGCTGCTTCACTCCAATACATGCAAATTTGCTACTCCTTATTCACTGACGTGAATTCGATCAAGCAAAGTGAAGTGATGTCATCTTTATACTATACAACAGTATTTGTAACACAGCGGTCACTCCTGTCCTGGGATCCTGACCAGGCGGTGATGTTACATTCTTACTACAGAGCCACTTGCAGTTTCATGCCTTGCTGGTTTTCTTGTGCCTGATCTCAGCCGTGCTAGATTCTGTTTTCCTGCCTTGCACAGGTGCCTCGAATAAGTAAATTATGTATACTGTCTATACTGTGCAGTTTTATCTAGCATTGTTGTGAAAACAAATACTGTGACATTGAATTAAATATGGGATGAGTTTGGCAGTTAATATGTAACCTGACATGTATGCAGGGTGCTGACTAATTCAGATACAGTTATCTATTCCTGGTAGAAAAAGTGCTTTGCTGGTTGCTAGAAAGTCCAGGGAACTGCCGCATAAGCATTTCTGTCTAGGTACTACAGAAACCAGTCAAGCTTGATTTCAAAGCAATGTATTTTTGTACTTGCTAATCCTTTCCCTTAGAAAATATGAACTGAGGTTAACTTATTTAACATTTTGCGTTACTATTAAAACATTAAAGCACCACGTCACCTCTAGAATGACAAGTAAGTCCTTCCTTGTGGACACTGAATGGAATGTTATCCAGTGCAGCTTGAAAACTTGCTGATATATTATAGTACTGTAGATTGGAACATAGGCTAAATATTCATCACATTCTGGTTCTATTCCAGTCTTCCAACTAGCTAAATATAACATCAGAGTGATGGAATCTATTTAACTCCTCCTTCCTCTCATCTGTTGACCTTCCTGAAACATTTTACTATAAACAACTCTGACAACTATCAAAGGTGAATATTATCTTAACTTTAAAAAAAAATGTATTTCAGATTTCAAAATTCAATGTTTTTTTTTTAGTTTATTACCTTGTGTATCAATATCATTTTCATATATTTATGTTTACGATGGATCCGAGTTAAAGGCTGACACTTTACAAGGCAGTAGTTTATTCAGAAAATCTCAATTATTTCCATTTTTGTATAGTTACTCACAAGTGAAAAAAAAAAACGCATTCGGGATTTTAAAAAAGGAAAATGTTTTTTCATTCAGTTTTAAATGTTGAATGGTGACATCTTGCTTTTGAGTCTGCCACTAGAAGACTGAATACCTAGTACAGGGTAGAGGGGAATGATTTATCGCAATGGCCCCTCCCACTTCATTCTCATCTGTTTAAAATACTTACTGAGTACATGCAGAATAAGCAAAAATGTAAGACAGACTTTCCCATTTATCAGATTACCTATTTCTAATTGATGATGAGACTCTTAAGAACTGGCTCTTTTAGGCCTGAGCCCAGGGTGTTAATCTGTGATACTTTGACAAGACTGTCTCATCCTACTCATCATTCCTCTTTGCACTGAGACTAAGTTGGACTAAACAATTCCCTACATCCCCTCAATTAAAAGTTCAGTAATAAATGGGACCATAGAAATGGTGGATTATCAAATATTATTGGACTGCTATTCATGGTACAGAAGGCAGGAAAATGTGGAAATATACGTGCTAGGGCAAAACTCCTCTTGTTTGTCTTTTCCTTTATATTTTCTGCAGACTCCGTATAAGCCGTTGCTCCTGCCCCACAACCCCCACCCCTACCCCCACTCCCACCCCTCAGCTGTTATTTTTCCTTTTATGCCCTCATTGACAGCAAACCAATTTTTTTCTCAAGTGCTAGAACATCAGAATATCTAGAAAATCAGGTTATTTATTAAAGGAATGTTACAATATATATACATTTTTTTTAGAAAGCTTGACACAATTTAATCCTATTTTATATAAAAATCAGTAAATATAGTAGAATTCTAAAAACTTTTACGTTTCTCCCCAACACACACCAGACATTTCACAGTGCTTTGACTACTGCAAAAATAGTGAACTCTCTTAAATCTGCTAGTACACTTTAAAGCAGCCCTGACAAGCTCATGTCTGTTTACATTACTGGTGTACATGTGGCTGAAGAGTTTGGGCCTCATTGACTAAAGTCCAAACTCACCTGTCGAATTCACCTCGCTACAATTCATGTCACATCGCCAATTCACTCCTCAGTATTGACTAAGTAGACAATACACTTGCTGAACAGGTGGACATCAGAGATGTCCCATGTGTAGTGTGGTGTAGTCAGTTGGATAGAAGTAGGATGAGAAGTCATGTGGAGTGGGGCAAATTCGACAAATGAAAGGCAGTGAGGTCAGTCTAATTATATCCCACTAACTGTATTCTGTGAATATTCTATTTCTATGTCACCTTGTCCCTAGGTCATGTTGTCACTTAGTTGCAGTTACGACTGACACTTTTGACATCAGCCCCCCAATTCGCCAGTCTGAAGTGGCAAAGTCAAACAGGTGAATTCGCAGCAGTACAGCTAGTCATATTTGCACCTTCACTTCACTCCTTTGCTTATTCAATAGTAGAAGTACCTGTGCACGCACGCAAAATGATGCGAAGAGCTCTGTAAGATCGCAACTATCCTAGTCGCCCGAACTGGTCACATATTCTCCACTTCGCAGAGTTTGCTCAATAAGAAAACATGGGGAAGTGGAGAATAGACGCAAATTTATAGCTCTATGTGACTACTCAGACTTTAGTCACTGAGGCCCTTTATGTCTATACATGCAAGAACAAAGGAAGGGTAGATAAAATGAGAAAGTAAAATTTGCTAGTAGCTCTTATTTTGGAGCAGCAATGAAAGATACACCTATAAATCTTTTCTAAATCGTTAGTTTACTGTTTCAAAAAACAAAGTTAAAATGACTGAAGCAAGAAGCTGTTTTATACCCACTAAACAACTTCCCTAAAGTTTGTTGGGGGTGGATAGATTCCCTTTCATTTGTTTTACATTTGCAATAAAAAGTTCATTTTCTGCTTCTAAAATAAGATTTAAAAACAAAAGTTGCTGATGGCAGTGCCAAGCAATGCATTGCAAGACAAAATGTCAGTATAATGATTGTACATATCCATCTGTTGTCTAGAAATAATCCTGCAGATAAGAAATGAGCACATGAAAAAGCAGCAGGAACAGAAATAATAACACTCAAGCAATGCAAGCTTGCTTCCCTGCAGGGCATTCGGTCATGCACACTAACTAGAGGTGCCATGAGTTATCTGATGGTGTCAGCATTTGTAGGTGGGTTGCCTTAGGCCACAGTTTAATATTCATCCCTTGACCTTATCACTAACCATATTGACCTATGTTTCCAGTGAAACAGATGTCTGCATTAGTACAATGTCTTGCTGAAACAAGCTATAGCACATTGTATCATGTCTGCAGTGAAGGTAGCAAATGAACTATATCCAGGCTGTATCTGGGTTTTCTCATATTTTAAACTGTGTAAACCAAACATAATATAGGCCCTTTCCACTCTGTATTTACAGGAAATGAACCTGAAAAAAGCATGGCCTGTCTTAAAGTAATGATCTATATACAATCAGTGAACCTGAAACCACTGAATATTGTATGTATGTCAGAAAATATCTTCAGAGGGGCTGTACATGTGCCCTATAAATGTTCTTTAGACACTAGATTCCATTAACCAGATAGATTACATACCATCAGCTCTAACTGTGCAATCAAGGTTTAGTTACATGGATCATGTTATATGGCTAAAGTGAACTTTCAGGTCACATGGCACTATAACAATCCCAGGTCTCTAAAGATCAACTTCTATACTCTCTGCATGATGTTAATGATAGCAGCAGCATTGTGCATGGGTGATGAGAAAAGCTACTGTATCGCTGGGAATTTGACCAGGTTTTTGGTGTAGGTGTTGGGGGATAGAATTGCAACACCACATGCTAAACAGAGACAGTTTTAAGGTAGGAGAAGAACATTGTGGCTGGATGGGTGGTGACTACACTAGATTAAACAATGCTGTGCAGTTCTTTGCATTCACACAACAGATTGGGTGTTTTTTACAGTTACATATTATCAGTTCAGTTGTTTAATTTTCTCTCTTTCATTGAGTCATTTCTACCCCCTCATATTCCTGCCTGAACCTGTTCTGGTCTGAAGAGTTCCCATAATAAAGTTGTGACTGCACCAATATTCTCATTATGAAGACGCGACTGCGACAGTAGCAGCCTATTGCGGCTGTCTTTATCTGGTGAATTCACACCTATATGCAACAATTCAGACTTTAGTAAATAATCCCCCATGCATCAGTATTCATCTGACGATCTGGGCATGTGCCCTCAGCTAGTTTCGGTGAAACTCAGGGGGCAGGTTTATGTGAGCGATTGACGTCACTCAGATAGACCCAGAAGTGAGCAGAGTGGTAATGTATTCATCTGATGGGCTGGGCTGAGGATTGTCAGATGAATACTGATCTAGCAGCAGTATACAAAGTACTAGTAGCTACACTGATTAGGGAAGTATGGTTTACCACTATAGTTACCTTTAAGGTCAGTTATAAGCCATTGTCTGCATAGCTAAACAACAATAATCACCTCCCAGCTGTTTTATTTTCCCTGTATGCCCTGAGCTGTGTAAAGTACAGTGCTTTTGTTAGGTGTATGTAGCCTGAATTGCTCCCAGAAACCTTGTTCCTGTTTCTATGTTTTCTTCTCATCCTGTTAACTGTTCCCTGTCCCTTGCTATCTGAACATTGACTTGCTTGTACCTTATAATTTGTCTTGTTTTGCTTTGTGTCAGAACCACAGCTGCCTTGGTTCAACTGTTTGTGTAACTGCTTAACCTTTTCTGTGTAGTTCCAGTGTTCAATTCCTTGTTCTCTTTGTTATAACTACCCTGTTGTATCATATAGACACCATTGCCTCCCCTTGGGGGATTAGCAAGTCGCAGTGACATCCACCATTGTCCTATTGAGTCATTGAAAGGGAGGATTATAAACTGGAAAACATTTTTTTGCCCAATAACGCCTCCTTGAATTAGGGTTTTCAGCACTATAATTACATTTCTGTTTTAATTTATGAAAGTAAATGCCACATGTTATCACATTTTAGTGCTGGATGCAAGTCTTAAGCCAAGGAATTCTAGTGTAAAAATAGCAGTATTGCAGATGGACATGGTAGCACTTTAATCTTGCATATACTCGTTGTTTTAGCTTTTTCTGCCTACTGACAACATAATTGATAAATTTTCCCTGGAAGAAAGGATGCTTCCATGCAAATAATAATCTAACACAGTGCAATTCTGATTTGGGTCATTTGTATGTGATTTACATCACTGGTTTTACATTACAATGTGATTTCATATATTCAGGTGGGTACAGACACGCACACATGACATAGCTGATGATTTATGTAATTGCATGCACCAGGGAGCACCAAGCACCATTTTATACACTAGTGTAATGCTATGTTAAGCTCACTGGGTATTCACATGCATCCACTTGTCAGGATTATACCCATCTCACTCAGACATCTCAGGATCATAGCTTCCACTGGCGAAATTTATTAATGTCGGAAAGACTAGCAGGTTTCATTATGTTCTCTCGAGATTTCATTTGAGATCTCAAAATCGAGTTTCTTGATCTCGAGTTTTCTCATTTTTTTCCATGGCAAGGTAGCCATGCTTTACATCATTAGCATGGCTACCTTTCCATGAAAAATATAGAAAATTTTGGATTGCAAAACTTCATCTCATTATCTCGAACAAAATCTCATGAGAATAAAATGAGATTTCCCCCGGTAAAGTCAGAAAGACCCAAAGCGGTCTTTCTGACTTTAATAAATTTCACCCCCTAGTGTAATTAATTAATACCTAGTTCCACTAGATGGAGCTATTAACATATTGTTAGAGTAGTACATCTTTAGCATTAATACATAGGTAAAGTGCTCTAACACATTTTATAAGGAAATGGAATCCTACCATTTTCTTACATAAGCATAGTTTATCTTTAACCAGTTCTTTAAACAACTTTAACAACTTTTCCTGAAGGTTTTTATTATTTAGTATGTTCAGTAATAGACCATGGAATAACATGGGTCAGGGCCCTGGTTTTAGATATCCTGGAGCCCTGAGTAAACCTAGTGGGGCCCCAGCATTGTTTCCCCTAAAGCATCACCCGCAACCTTCCAATCCCCCTCCCTCAATTCAAGGGGGCCCTGAGCAGCACAATGCACAGTGCTACTGAAGACTTGTGGGGCTATGCTCTCCTCAAATGCTTCTATTAGGGAGTTAAAAGCTGGCTCTTTCTGTCCAATCCCTCACCAGCTCTCAACTTCCCAACACTAGAGTAGAGCAGAGCTGAGTAAGTCTGCAGTACCTTTTTGTAAAGTGCTGCTGGGGACCCCCTTGAAGTATGGGCCTCTGGGTAATTGCCTAGTTTACCTTTCCAAAGCTGGTAATGGTGATAGTAAAGTTAATTTTGTGTACAGTTGGGAACAATAACAGTGCTGTATCTGCATTTTTCCAACACAAATAAAAATATCAACATTAAAAGGTCTGGTAGTAGGGAACATGAACCAAATGTAATTAATAGGCCATCAGTGAGGAGAAAAACCCATAATTCCCAGTACTGATGCTAGCTACATTATAGCATGGCTTTAAAATCTCCCCAGCTACTTACCCTGGGTAAAGTTGTACTAATTAAATCAAAACTCCTGCGTAGCAAAGGTTTAGACTTTACACAGGTATCAGCTTCCTGGATTCCATCCTACACATAGTGAGGGCTGAATATTTATGGAGAATTTGTTGTGTAAATCAATATTTCTCTACTTCTGTGTGCTATTTCTGTTTAAACATTCTGTTTTATATTCCTCGGATTGCTAAGACTGGTGATATTTGTAAATGGTATTTGGTAAGGTAAACCACTCAAAATGCAGTGAGGGCTATAGAAAATCAGATCATGCAATATATTTCCTATTGTTCCAGAGTAAAATAAGCATCGCTCTGGAGAATGCCTATGAAAGCCAAACTTGATGTGTTTATTTGCGTCATACCTTGGCAAGTACACTAACTGCTGAGAGATTCAGACAATCTGAAAAGCAATGCCCTGCAGGGAATATTCTAAATAGTGGCGTTTGAGTGCTTGTATATTCATGTAAATTTTCTAGGAACATTTTTGAATGCAGGTGTTCCATTAAGGAGTATGAAAAGTCATTGGATTGAGGGTATAGTTGCTTTGGAGACAAATAGCAAACTGTTGTTCGGCCATTGCATCTTTTTGTAATAGCTGAGCAGCTCCTCCTATTGGCTGAATACAAAACACGAATGAGCCATATATCAGCATTGCTCATATAATAAGTATTTAATAGTATAAAAAACAGTTTAAAATCACTTTTAATATATTATATGTTTAATACACTTAGATTTCCAACATATGACATAAAGTTACCTCGTGTAAGCAGCTTAGTAATATAATTATAACAAAAACAAATGATATAAAACAAATCAGGGAAAACTCCTGGACAGGTAAAGACATCTAACTAAGGGGGTAATTCAGCAAAGAGTGAACGTACCCTCCGATCCTTCACATCAGTGTCAGGATTACCCGAAAGGGAGGAATAGGAGATGGCAAGTCCAGAATTTCCCCACAGCGAACTATACTAGCTACCACCAGGGTGTGGAATCTAAGACATAGTAGGTTTTCACCCAGAGCCCCCACAAGGAGGTTAGGACTTAGCTGCTAACAACATCCAGGTCGCGGTCCCTAGGGTAACTATCCACTGGTGAGGAGCAGGTAGCAGGAAAAGACACAAGGCAGGATCAGTAGGACTAAAAGTAACCGGAAACTAATTTAATAATAACTGGCAGAACTTGGCAGATGTACTGTAGCCTTAAGAACGAGCAGACTGAAGCTATATTAACCCTTTAACTACCAGGCAATTTTTTTTTTTGTTCACCACTTATTACCAAGCTGTTTTCAAGCATTTTGCGCTGTATGTGTTTTACTGATGTTTTTGCAGGGAAATTATATATCGTTTTT
>WMED01022643.1:0-11626 GCA_019650415.1 Pipa parva | reverse complement strand
TTTCGGGGGGGTCCTACTTTCGGGGAAACACGGTATTTATAAAAGATCAAGTTTGCCTCCTGAAGTTAATTTGCCACTTTCTGTGACGATTTGCCTGTACAGCAACGTAGACAATTTTCCCCATTCATTAAACTGCATATTCCACCCATGATGTGCTGAATAGTCATGGAGTAATTTCTGTGGTGGCCAAACATAGCAAATGTGACCTAAATAAGCGTTTTGATGCAAAGTGACATCACTTTAGAAAAATCCTACTAAAAATATCATGTATTAATATAATAAAAATGAACGTCACTATTTTGTTGCATTTTTGATTGCCATTATTGTCTCCAATATTGTCACTGAATAGTTTCTAGTTGTTTTTAATAATCATTTCAATAGTAGACAATTTCTAGCTCAAGTTGTTCTATTTTTGCCATATTTTCTATACCTTTTGAGGGAAAAGTAGAAAGACCCTGTCATAAGCCCCCAATTTACCAGTTTTATCCATCTGTCCAATTTATATTTTCACACCAGTACGACATGTGCGCACTTGTACCTTCAGGCATGATGATGACTGCTTAAAGTGGTGTTGAATTTGTGCCGAAAAGACAAAAAGAGTTGCTTAAATACTTGATCAGTGTAAGCTGTTTGGGAGAAAATTAAACACATTGCAGAAAATAACACTCTCTCATCAATAAGCAAAGTTGGAGAAGTGATAAGTGTTGCATTTATGCAACAATTGACACTATCATGAACCCCAAAATCGCAGTAAATGAAATCAGACTTTTCGCATTCATGAAAAAGAAGAGACCTCGCAAACGCAGCTGTGCTGCAACCCTTTAATTGGGTAATGAATGGAAATTACACAATATGTTTCGGGTGTCCCTGCCCTTTATCAAGGGCAGACATATGATGTGATAAAGGACAGGGCACTTGAAACCTGTTGTGTAATTTCACTTCATTACCCAATTAAAGGGTTGCGGCACAGCTGCGTTTGCGAGGTCTCTTCTTTTTCATGAATGCGGAATATTCATTTGGGAGATTTCATGGTTCTCCAACAAAAGAACCTGCACTTTAATATCCACTACAATATCCATCTCAGACCCATGGAGAACCTATAAACTACAGAAATAAGACTTTTGTTTTTACAAATAAACAGAAGATTATTTGATGTCAAAGTGAAAATAAATTTCAGCAATTACGTTTATAATAATAATAACATAATAACTGAATGCATAAGTTTTTGCCTCATTTAATTCAACAAAGAAAATATTTCTCTTTGGAAAACTGTTCCAAACCTCTATCGAGTTTTATGGGGGCACTGACTGAATGGTTATTTATAAACCCAGCCACAAGTTCTCAAGTGGTTTGAGGTCTGGTCCACTCCAGGAAATTACCTTGTTTTTAAGATGCCTTTCTGTAGTTTTTCTCTACATTTGGGGTCATTGTCCTCCTTGAAGTCACAGTTCTCTTTCACATTGCAGGGAAATTTCTTCAGAAAAAAATCTTCACATTTTTTGTTTGAACTAAAGTAAATCTTTTCTCCATTGGGGAAGACATGCTGCAGTAATATCCCCAGTGTGCCCAGCAACCCAGGTGCTTGCACATATATATTGTTTAATAATGCTGAAAATTGGTAGAGAGGTTTAAAAAGGTTTCCAGGAGGAACCATTAGCTGCATGCTTTCTTTCCTTTTAATATATAGTTATAGGCTATGCTATCAGGTGATTTTTAGCTATGGTTTAGCAGTACTTTGCATGAATGATGGTAGCTTGCCATCTTGGGTAAGTTTAGAATGAGCTTTTTGGGCGAAATTTATTAACGGCGAAGCGTTCGCCCGATAGTAAATTCTGATCGCACGATCGGAATTGCGATCGCGCGATGGTAAATCGATCGCATTTGCGATCGCGCAATGGTAAATCAATTGCATTTGCGATCGCGCGATGGTAAATCGATCGGGTTTACGATCGCGCGATGGTAAATCGATCGGGTTTACGATCGCGCGATGGTAAATCGAGCGGATTTTACCATCGGGCGATGGTAAATCATGCGGATTTACCATCAGGCGATGGTAAATACCGAGCATGCGGTAAATACCGCGTTTAATAAATTTCGCCCTTTAAATGCATGATTAAATTAAGAAATTTGATTGCATTAAACTGTACAGCCAAGCATCATAACTAGCAACAGTTTCAAATGTTTGAAGACTGCAGTGAATGTATGATGAAATAAGTCAGAGGGCCTTACTGACTAAAGGATGAATTCACCTGTCAAATTCACCTCGCTACAATTTGAATCACATTGCCAAAATAATAGCAAATTCAGTACTCATTATTGACTAAGTGTTGAAAAGACTTTTCCAACATGCGGACAGCAGCGTTCACTGTTGGAAATGTAGTGTGGTTTAGTCAGTCGAATAGAAGTAGGATACAAATTCATGCAAATTGATGTGAATTACCCCAGTAAAATGCAGTGACGTCATCCTCACCATATCGCACTCAGGGTATATAAGTGAATAATACATCTATTTCTATGTCACCTTGATCCCATGTTTAGTAGTAGACTAATTTAGTTTCAGCTGCCATTGTCATTTTTGATTTAATAGTCACTTTACGCCAGACTGGAGCCCTGCCAACAGCCCGCCCATTCATCACTTTGATTTGGTAAAGTCAAATGGGTGTATTCAGAGCAGTACACCTAGTTGCATTTGCTCCTATGACATACTCTGCTGCTTAGTCAGTAGTAGAAGTACCTGTGCACATGCACACAAAGTGATGCAAAGTGCTCCATAAGAGCGGGATTATCATAGTCACCTGAATTGGTTGCATATTCACCACCCTGCAGAGTTTGCTCAATAACCGAACATGGGGTAGTAGTGAATAGATGCAAATTCAGACCAAAATGGAGCTATTCAGCCTTTAGCCAGTAAGACCCAATATCTAACTTCCAAAGTTAACACAGAGTTAAGCAAAGAGCTTTTGACATAGACAGAACTAAAAACTGGTTTTGGATATTTTTTTGGAATCTTACATATTCTTTTATATTTGAGAAATAAGGGATCTTTAAATAAATATTTTTGCATGTGCAAACTGTAGTTACATAAACTTAGAAGGATCTCTAACTGTGGAGAAGTATGCATTGCTTGTGCATGTGATCATGATATTGGCTCAGTGTTAAGTATAAGGAAAGAGAACCAGCAGGAAGAGATAGGGGAATTAAATGCTAAATGACATGCAGATTTTCCATGCTATCCTATCCAAGGCTTTGTTAGATAATTCTACATTTATTTGACAAACTTGGTTTTAGATGTAAAGTAGAAGGAAAACAGAGCATCAGCAGCTGAATTACATAGACCCAGAACTGACCAAGGTGCCACAGATAATGTTAAATAAATTTCAAGGGTGTTATGTAGTTCTGGGAAGGTCTGTACATCCTTATAGGCTTATACCATGGTTTAAATTCCTTTCAATAGAGACATATACCTAGTAGAGCAGGGCTGATTTTCAACTGGGACACTTAGGGTTGGGGTCCGGGTTGGAATCTTCTTTAGATCACATGACTATATCCTGTGAACCAGTGACTTACTGGTAGCTATACAGTGCTACCAGCAAATTGTCCTTGCAAGGTAAAGCTTGGGTGGGGAAGGGAGGATGAATTCTTTTATTTTAAAAACATAACCTTATAATAACCACCTAAACCAGGGCATGTGTCAGACTTACAAAGCAAAGTCAAGACTTGCTATCTAACCTGAAGCCTTCTATTTAGATAGGAAAAGAGAAAGCACATGAATTTCCCTTAGGCAGTGAGCGGTAACAATGATCTAAATCTTAGCTCTAAGGAATTAGGAGTTCCAGAGTAAAACAACTGGAAAGCTTGACATCCCTGATTTACAGATTATATAAAGATAAGGTTGCCACCTGTGAATTTAGGAGGAACACTTCACTTTTTGACATAACCAGCACAAACATGAGATGCTCAATGTGTTAGATGCACATCTGTTCACATATGCAAGTATAACGGGACTGTGATGGTATTTACTAAGAAATCACCACTATGTAACACTTCGTAAATATGAGTGCAATCATACACAAAAGTACCCAGACTATATGAGAATCATCAGGGTTGTGGCCCGCTTACATATGGGAGTAGGTTAGCTATATTAAATACTTTGAGGTGTGTATACATATAGATATACTTATATATTAATGATTAGGGTGCCAGTAGTTCTTCCAAAACTATAAACATATTTACTGAATTGTAGAAAAGGTAACCAAATAAACAGTAGACAGAGGTTTCAATTAGTGCAACATCATAATTCACAGAGCTCCCCAAAATGTAAGGCACTTAAGCACAATAAGTCACATATAGACATATATAAATATATGTATCAAACACATCAACCACTGGATTATAGTATAGTTACCAACGGGAGGTTACTCTTCCTCTGATATATCATAAGACCAAGTTGAGAGCAGGATCAGGCAGACTTAGCAGCAGAGCTGGACCTCTTTGGGATTCCTTGTTAGAGAGGGGCTGTCCCTTAGTTCCTAAGCCTGATCTAATTAAACCCTTACTGTGTACCCCAATGTTTTAGGGAATACACTAGGCCCCCTAGACTTCTTATATCCTGGTGGGGCCTGTTGCTACCCAAGTAAATGAACATACACTGAAACTCTCACCCCTCTAAGATGAACTAACAGTTTTAAATAGGTCCCTGTGGAAACCAACCACCAACCTGGTGGAGGCTGGATGTTGCTCCGGCAACACCCTCAGAAAAAGACAATGAAATATTCCCCACACCCATATATATAGACATTTTATAAGGTGGGACTAAATATTATAAATAGCAGATAGGACGTAATATTAAGACCTTACAAGTTGAGAACCACATGTGAAGTTGCAGTTCTACATTGTACCACACAATGGAGCTCTAACATAATATAATGTCTCAATATGGAATTTAGAGACCAACATGAGAAATTAGTAGTTTTGGTGAAAATTGGGACTACTAAATTTTCACCAGGGCTACAAAAGTTTTTGAAGATATTTACAGAATAAAGCAATAGGCCCAGGGACTTTTAAAAACTCTTTTGAAAACATTTAAACCACATCCAATTTTTAAAACTATACCCTCAATGCTGTGCACTGTGACATTCTTATGCCCAGATAGTGCCTAATACATCTCACAAATACATGCATACTTGCTCATGATCTTAGGCACAAAAACAATGACAATCACAAAACAAAGACCGATTCACACATGCACAAAATTGCAATCACTAACACACACTGGAACCCAATGAATCACACTCCATTAGTGTCATCCATACCAACACTAAGAGCCACACACACTTTGACTATCACACATATACTGACATTCTACACAGTATGCACATGGACAGTCACTCACACTGCCATCCATTCCGACATTGACAGTCACACACACACATGGACAGCCACATACATCCATACTGACAATCACACATATACAGACATAATTACATGTACAGTACTAACATAAACAGATGCTGAGTCTCTTGCACAAACACAATGTCATACTCAATATGCTAGAAAGTTAAGTGTTAATCTAACTTTGCCTCCAGTTTATATGTAGTAATGTTGAAAGAAAATGCTCCCACTCATTTGGGGTTTTGGAATTATAGTTAGCTTCTACCTATCCATGAAAATGCATGTCTAAATTATTTTCTAAATTGCAAAATACTGGGCAAAAAAGACATGGAAAAGGATTTAGGAATTTTATTTGAAAACAAACTTAACAGTAGCAGCAAGTGCCAGGCAGCAACTGCCAAAGCAAATAGGATCATGGGGTGCATCAAAAGGGGTATAGATACACATGGTGAGAACATAATTATACCACTTTACCAAGCACTTGTCAGACCACACATGAAATATTGTGTGCAGTTTTGGGCACCAGTGCACAAGAAATATGGTTGAGCTTGAGCGGCAAAATACAGTACCAATAAAGATTATTAAAACTGGGCTTGTTTAGTCTAGAAAAAAGAAGATTAAGGGGTGAATTAATTATAATAATCTCCCACAATCTATTTATACCAAGAACTGTAAGAATAACAAAGGGGCATCCACTACATTTAGAGCAAATAAAGTTTTTAGTGCAAAGGGGTTTTTTTTTACTGTAAGAGCAGTGAGGCTATGGAACTCTCTGCCTGAAGAAGTTGTTATGGTTAAATCCATTAAGGAATTCAAAACTGGTTTGGATGCTTTCCTTCAGTGTAAGAACATTATAAGTTATGGGTAATAGATAACTGAAGGTGGGCTCTTGATCCAGGGAATTATTCTGATTGCCATGTTTGTAGTTGGTAAGGAATTTGTTCCTTAATATGAAGATAATTGGCTCTTGCCTCATGGGTTTTTTGCCTTCCTCTGGATCAACACTGCAGAAAAATAGTCTGAACTGGATGGACTTGTGTCCTTTTTAAGCTTTATAAACTATTACAATTTTTCAGCCAAAACACTAGCCCAAATTCCCAATATGTTTATATCACTTCTAAAAAAAGATGATAATTCAGTGACTTTGGAAATCATGATTGCTAGAAAACTAAAACTAAATTAGACTTAAGTGGTCAGAGCTAATCAATAGACCACCCAGTTGCTCATCAGATACAATGCATAGTAGCCCATGCTGCTGCTATTTAGTTTACTGTACATTATAGTAGTGCTCCTAGTTATGCATCAGTTTCACTGCACATTGCTGAGCAGCTACCCCACTTCCTCACTAGTTGTGCTACACCTTGCTCTGCAGCCTGCTCAATTGTCCATTGGTTTTATTGTTTAGCAGCCCTTCTAGTTGTGCATTGGTTATAACGCATAATAACCAACAATTTTCCCCTCTGTTGCAAAATACATTGCACCATTACCTGCCCAGTTCTTCAATACTTCTAGTGTGCACTGATAAGTAGTTCTTGTAGTTGCATTAGTAGCTCACCCAGATGCCCAACTTTATTGCTCAGTAACATACCCAACTCTATTATTGTTGTTTAGTGAACCACCAAGTTGTACTAACCATTGCTCAAATGAACATTCATATGCCCATAAGTTTCATTATCATTATTTCCAGGAATCCAAGGCAAATACTTATCATGTTTGTTGCTAAATTACCCACAACGTTTTACAGCTAGCTGTTAAGTAGGTCCACATTTGTTTTACTTCAGTCTTTTTTCTGTTTTGTTTAAGGATTTTTGTTAAGCTTTGCTCTCTAAACAGCAGTTGGACCTTAAACAATTAGTGAACAATATTCAAATATTACATAAGATTGGATGAAGGTACAAGGATAGGATAACAGGATAAAAATAATGAAGGCAATAGCATACAGTAAAATAAATCATATTACATTTCAACTATGAGCTTGTAGCCATCATAGTCAATGTTATCATTCTTATACACATATTATGAATCATAATAATAATGGAGATTTAGTGTGCCTTTAAAACAGTAGATGTTCTCTTTTACCTGCTATATAGATCTATAGATTTCCACACAGAGCCAAAAGTCAAAAGTATAGGCACTGCTTATGAGATTGTGGGCATACACATGTAAGTTACTTCTTTAAGCTCTTTTGGCCTTCAGAAGCACTGGTTTACAAGCACAGATTAAGAGTCAGATATGACAGCTTTTGATCCTGCTAAGTCTAATACAGTGGAGGGATTTTGGTAAATTTTAGTCCATCTCAAACCAAGCTTCTAAAACAAGATCTAAATATATCACTTTTGAAAGTTAAATATATGGGGTTGTACTTTTTTTCATTTAGAAATGCCTTTAAAATACAGTGTATATAATGCAAGGCTGCGTAATTGTGAACACAGCCCTTCAGTTTATGACAGTATTCACTTATTAAATTAATGAGTTAGGAAAAGCCAATATCATGAATGCATTGCAACTCATATCTGTAAGGTGCTGAGCCCTTATCTGTATCTTTTGTAGATATTTTTATTGGTTCTTTGTGGATTGACTTTAAATAAATTTTGTCTCCAGAAATACTGATGCATGAAGTAGTAACAATGGGTGCAGAAATTTCTGTGAAATCCCCTTAGCGAAAGGTTTGGGACTGAGGCATTTTGGGTCCAGCAGAGAAGTGCATTGCAAGGATCTGCAGGGTCTATCATAGGAGAACTTTCATAATAAATAACATATCAGTTTTGTACAACATTGCAGGTAACTGAAATGAGTCAATAAATATAGAATTAGCAAGGAACACAGCTGTGCTGAAAATGTTAAAAAAGATCATTTCTGGCACCAGACCTGTGCCCACCAGAGGATCCTTTCCAGTCTGACCCTAACTGTAAAGGTATAAAGGAATGTAAAATAATTAACTAGTGGGCACATTCCTGGAATAATTATTACTTGTCAAATGTCAAATATTTGAAATGCCAGATATGTCAAATGACAAAAATGTCAAATGATGAAATAATATAAAAAGAGTGTTTTGAGCAGGTAATCTGTGTTATTAGGTCTAAAATGGCTGTATGAGCTATTGGTTAAAAGACATAAACTCTAAATGACATGGCCTCCTAAGGTTTACATAACAAACATTCCTTTGCATTTTACTGTTATTTGGAAGTGTAAATCTGTCAGTTTGCCAGACTGGCATTCAGAATAATGAAATGAAAGAAGAAAATACTTCGAGATGTAATGCATTCCTCATATAAAACAAAACCGCAGGGGTGACAGAATCTCCAGCCTCTTGGTACAGACAAACAATTGTCAGATGTTGTATATGAACTGTATACTTGGGAAAGTGTTTTGAATATGTTACTGCATACTGTGTTTTCATTGGACAAATGCATTTAAAATGGCTGACTTGTATTTCAATTTCACAACATTGAAAAGGTAGTATAGTGCTGTAAATACTGTTTGGCTAAATGGTTGTATATATATATATATATATATATATATATACAGTATATATATATATATATATATATATATATATATATATATATATATAAAACCTGAGGAACAGGAAGAGAGAATATCTCTCAAAACACACTTGATTGCTTTATGCTGCAATAATTTGCTTATGTGAGTATGTTTTTTACCTATTTCTCAATCTCACTATCATACCTTTATATTATATTATGGAAAATTATGAATTTAGTTATCTTTGCTTTTAAACTATGAGTTTCTCTGTACCAAGGAATTCTACCACCAACACCCCTTATGACAAGTATATTTACTACTGCTTTCTATAGTCCGTTATCTCAGTAGAATACCTACTTACCTGGTATTGTCTTGAACCTGATGGAGATAGGAAAATAAACCTTCCAAAAGCTTGTTTATTTAAAAAGACGGTTAGTCCAATAAAAAAGTATCACCAAATACTGCAACACTCTTTTGTATATATATATGTAAAGAGAGATAGAGTAATGCTATCTTAACTAGACTATCTTAATGAGCATATCTTATACATTCAACTGTTAGTCCATCTAAAGTACCATATAATACTACAGTACTCATCTTTCTTACTATTCAACTTGACTAATACAGCGTAAACCACTTTTGTGTTACTATACTATCATAACACCTCTATTATGTTAAACTAACTGTTACATTTAAGTAAATTAATAATCTGTCTTTTCTGTAACATGAATTTTTGATCAAACTTGCTGAAGTTATGTGAAAGATATACCTGATATACTTTACAAATAGATTTATCTTTGCAGCTTACTAACAAATAAATGTTGTACCATGACTAGGATATATGTTTGTACCAGTGGTACCGCTGCATGTGGCAGTTTCACTCTCTTGTAATTTTGCATATTTGCACTTTTATTAGTTTGTATGATTTATATGTTGGGTGGTATGTTCACACTATCTCTGCACATTTTGGATATTCATGATGGACTGAGGTTAATCTTTTCCAATGCTGGACTGATTAGATTTCAGCTATAAAGGTGAAAAGGGTGGGGTTTGGAGTCTTTGGATACCTTGTTGTATACGGACACAGTAACACTTGAAAAAGGGCCCTCTAGCCTGAAACATGTCATGGTATGTGCACCAGTAAACTAAGGTGGTCATACTACTCACCATGCACTATGCCTTCATTTCCAAAGAAATTTGTAACATTTTTTTTTTTTTACAGTTCCTACGTAGTTTGAATATATGTCAAAACCACAAATCACTGGCATCATATATAAACCTATTCTTCTATGCAATAATATGCCCCAAACTGAACATGCCACTTGCTTTTCAAAAGTCATTAAAAAGCACTGGCGGATTTCAAGTTTACTGCTATTATATAAAAAAGGTCAATAGATTCTATCCAGCTCAGTATAGGGAAAGGGGGATTGGGGGTAGAAAAGTAAGTAAGCACCACACTAACTTACATCTCTTTACCTGCTGCGCTGTAGATCTCTATATGCGGGTACTGTGGCACAGTATGGGGCTGTATGGGGGGAAACAGCTGCACTGTATGGAGCACAGTGGGGTGTACTGATGGGGGATGCTTTTTGGTATTTTCACCACCAAGTGAGGAATTCTGAAATATTCAGAAATGCAAAGGAGTATCTTTATGTTATTCTGAGAACATTAAAATAATTCAGTTCTTAAAGTTAACAGCACTGGCGTATTATATATACTCTTTAATAAATGAGCAGCATAACTATAGTACACTTGTGATATGTAAGTTGCCATGGAATGGGACTTTTCGTGTTCATTCATTGAGTTGCTATGACTTGAAGGATTAAAGTGGGGTAAATCACTTCTGTCCTGACTGGATTTAGAGGTCTCTGAGAAATAATTTCAGTGAAGCTCACTATAAGTATAGTAAAAAAGTTAATATAGGTAACATTTGCTCAAAAAAAAGCTCTATTTCAATATATTGCTAAAGCTGCTTTGCTATACAGGAAATTACTGTCAGTTTAGAAAATATTTTTTTTTATTACAGGATTAGTAAAATTTAAGGCATTTTACCTTCAAAACATGCTGATATCCATCTCCTATTAAAAACACTACACATACTGTACTTACATATGTTTTAAAACTCTGACTCATACATAGGAGATCTGGCATAAAGTAAATTCCACATAAGAAAGCTGGTATGATGCCAATGTATTGTAGGTGTTTGGTAAATAAGAAAACAGTGAAGTTACACCCTGTGCCTCAGTTTATATTAAAGAAGTAGGTGTAAACACTGTGGTTGCACAGTTTTTTTCAATAGTATTGATTAAGAGAAATACAAAATAAGCACAGAATAGAAAAGCTTCACAACTTGTCCAGTGGCATGTAGATATTTTTCTCCATTAAAAATCCTGATCTCAGGTGTTAAGAGCTTTTGATATTCTTTCTTACCTTATTTCCTCCCCTTCCATAGGACCGGTGTGTTAAAAATGTGGTCCCTAAATTCAAAAAGGGGTCAAAATGTGAGCCTGAAAACTATAGACCTGTAAGTCTAACTTCTTTTGTGGGTAAAATGTTTGAAGACTTTCTATTAGATGCTATCCTGGAGTATCTTTACATGAAAAAATGTATAACTCAGCATGGTTGTATGAAGGATCAATCCTGCCAAACAAATTAGCATCTATGAGGAGGTCAGTTATCGACTGGACGGGGGGAGTCACTGGATGTCATACACCTTGATTTTTCCAAAGCATTTGATACTGTGCCACAT
>WMED01022641.1:0-11626 GCA_019650415.1 Pipa parva | reverse complement strand
CGTGCAGATGCACTCACACCTGCCTGCTGCCATTCCTGAGCAAGCTCTGCACAGCTGGTATCCCGATCCCGCAGCTGAAACACTTTTAAGAGATGGTCCTGGTACTTGCTGGTCTTTCTTGGGTGCCCTGGAGCCTTTTTGGCAACAATGGAACCTCTCTCCTTGAAGTTCTTGATGATGCAATAGATTGTTGACTGAGGTGCAATCTTTCTAGCTGTGATACTCTTCCCTGTCAGGCCATTTTTGTGCTGTGCAATGATGACTGCACGTGTTTCTTTAGAGATAACCATGGTTAACAGAAGAGAAACAATGATGCCAAGCACCAGCCTCTTTTTAAAGTGTCCAGTGGTGTCATTCTTACTTAATCATGACAGATTGATCTCCAGCCCTGTCCTCATCAACACCCACACCTGTGTTAATGGAGCAATCACCAAAACAATGTTAGCTGGTCCTTTTAAGGCAGGGCTGCAATGAGGTTGAAATGTGTTTTAGGGGATGAAGTTCATTTTCTAGGCAAATATTGACTTTGCAATTAATTGCTGTTAAGCTGATCGCTCATTATACAACATTCTGGAGTATATGCAAATTGCCATTATAAAAACTGAAGCAGTAGACTTTGTAAAAATTAACATTTGTGTCATTCTCAAAACTTTTGGCCATGACTGTAGGTGTTACTAGATAAAGAACAGGCTGAACATGTGGGGGATGCTACAGAGAATTAGCTGATCAAAAAATTATAAAAGGATAGTATAACCTTTTTAATATTTTATAAGCATGTTAAGTTACCTTGGATCTCCATGACCTGCAGCCTTGTGCTTTATATGGTTATTGAACCCCTTGGTAACTGTTAATATATTCTTAATTATAAAAGAAAAAAAAAAAAAAGAAATTATATTCATTGTGTTCACTGAATCTTACATGTCAGACCACTGGTACAACAGTAAAGAACAGTGTTTCAGATCTGCAAGGTCATTTCTCAAGCCTGCCACATTATAAATTAACAGTACAACAAACTATTTAACTACAGATACAAGGAATTACATCACTCGCCACAGCAGTCATATATGGGCGTGTGCAAAGAGGATAATTTACTAATTCATTAAAGGTGAATATTAAGGAAATCCATGAACATATAGAAGCAAGAGGCCACAGGCTAACTAAAAAGGGCACAAAATGTAGTGTCTTAATATCCTTATAAACTGCATAAAGGTAATACTGATGTTTTTAAATCAAAATAAAATACATTTAAACTTTGCATTCATTAATTTTTTTTTTAATTATTTTGTTCAGAAGGTGGGAAAAATGTGTATTTTCTGTGCAAGTAAAAAAAAATTGGGACATAGCAGCCCAACTGTTGAATTTTGCAATCTCTTTGATGGCTGCAGTGCCAGACTGGCCTGCCATGACAGCAGGAAAATTCCCAGTGGACCCATTCAGCAGGCCAGGCCAACCCATTAGGGCTGAGACCCACCCTACCCCTGCCTGCAGTGTCATGTGATATGGCTGGTGTGGGGTTGGGGCCTCTTGGTGAGCCCATCAAGTCCAACCCCAGATGGATGTGTAACGTACTGCATTTCTACTAGTTTCTTAAACTTGCATTCATTCATAATTATGGAGTTGCAAAGGATTTGGCTGGAATTTGATTTTTTCCATTCAGGTAGATGCTTTTTTTTTTTTTTGTGAAACTAGACTAAATGTTTTGAATATAAAACAAAGCCTGATCTTGTATGTAAGAAATAAAAGCCAACTCAACTTGTGTAAATAAATGATTACTAATAAGACAATGGAGTAATATGATGGATTCAGGAGAGCTCATGAGTTATAAAATGGTGGAACGGAGAGAAAAAAAAAAAAAAACACAACAAAAATGAACAAAGTATATTTAATGAGCAAATTCATTTGCATCCATCATTATTAAAGTGTCAGTGATAACAAATGCAGACTGCATCGATTTATTGCTTAAACTCACACTAATGAAAGACAAAAAAAAAAAACAATACGTTCACCTTAAACAAATAAGTAGGAAATTACAAGTTTATTAATCTCAATAAACTTGTATTTTAAAAGGCAAGTAAAATCAGAATTTTCACATTCAGACAAAACTAGAACCGAAACCATTAACATTACATATTCATATGTAAAACTATCTCAGCTTGAAGAGAATTAAATTCACAACTACAAAGAGCCTGTAATCAACTGCTGGTGAGCTAAAACCAAGTCTATTTATGTTAGGGAAATGGTGAGAGACCTTGCCCAATTTGTGCCCATCTAGTGCACAAAATATTCCTGTACATAAGAATAGCAGGTAATCTATTTTAACGTCATGTTTTCACTACTGCCATTAGACTTTCCAGTGCCCTAGTTTACAAATGCAAAACAGTAACATGCCTGCAAAAGAAAGTATTATATGCTCTGTTAATTAAAAAAAATAACTTAAAGATGGCTACATGCTATCCAAACTTTCACTATAATCTTCATATTACAAATCTGCCAAATGAATAAATGTAGCAAGATTATATTCTCACATAAACTATTAGACATTAATTTGCAACAAAAATGAAAATAAGTCATTTAGATTTCATATAGTACAATCATAAATCTTTATATATAGTTAAATATTGTTTGCGACTTCCAAACATCTAAAGAGGCAAAATGTGTTTAAAAATAATGGAAGACAAGATATTAGACACATAGCTACATGCACAATATCTCCCTCTCTCTATTTAAACAAATGTTCTTTCTACCTGACACTGTGTGAAAGTCTACTGTTATGTATCCAGTAAACTAAAAAAAACCAAATCAATTTAAAACCTTATCTTCTCAATTTCCAAGGAAAGGACACTAGATTTGCCCAAAGCAGCTTACTACTCCATTTTTTAATCAAAGTTACTGCGTTCACCTTGACCTGAGTGCCACAAAAGGTTAAGTTTAAAATATGTATTTTGCAAATTTTGCTGTCCTTCAAGTCAAGTAGTTTTTATTTAAAAAAAAAAAATCACTTTTAAGAACTGTGGATTTGGTTTGCTATCATCATTTTTCTTTTCTTGCCCTTCTTTTCCTTGTCAAACATCTTATTCTCTGTTATAGTTACAATAACTTGGTATGGTAATTGTAGCGTGATCCAACAAAACATACTCAGATCCATCTGATTACACAGGCCTGTCCCAAATGTGATTTGACTTATTCAGCTCTACCACCATATTGTTCTGCTTCTGGAGGAATTCTCCTTGAAGTCAAGTTTCTCTGGTATGAAATTGTGTGCAGCAGTATTGGCCAGCTCTGAGCTAAAGATAATATAATATTAGAAACCATATTCTGATTTGTATGCAATATAAAATGCTCATTAAGGGTACTACTTTCTCCCTGTTGACAGTGGCCAAATAATTCACAGTAAACAAGATTGTGAAACCTGATACATTTTGCATTTTAATTATCTTTGATTACTTATTTTCATCTCTAAATTAAGACATATAACAAAGAAGTGTGCTTGAGCTTAAAGCACCTTTTTTAGTGTAGACATAAAACAAACACAAAACAGTTGAATAAAATGAAACTTTACATACAACATAGTAAACAGCAGCAGAGGCTTAGGACTGGCCAAAAAAGCCATCTAAATAGCAACTATCTGTATAGAACACAGATGCAATGTCTAAAAAGAACCAACAGCTTAGCAGTAGTTCCTTAACTCCCTTGGATAAGAAGCCATTCCAAATGTGGGTGATGTACAGAAGAAGGACACTGGTTTAAAAAATTGCGTTGATTGCTAGAAGTTTATCAAGTTTGCTTGATATACACCATCACCTTCGCCATATGAGATCTGTTAATAAATACATCTGATTAAAATAGTAAAAAATGTCAAGAAATCAAACACATAAGGAGAGGAGAAATTGCTCATAGGGAGAGGAAGAATGTGGTGGGGATGGCATCTTAAGTTGATGTAGAGAGTGCACAAAAAGAAAGCATATGTTTATTGAGAAACCTGGAGAAGTCACAGTCTGGGAGAAACCTGTTTAGATGGCAAAAAAATGAAGAAGACTGAATTTGACATGGTTTATGTGCCAAGAGGGAGAATAAAAGGAGCAAGAGCCAATGACAAAAAACAGAAATATTAGAAGCAATAGTGGCAGCCAATGTAAAGCTGGTAAAGTCCAACAAAATATGAACTTGTGGCTCAATGTTAACAAAAAGTTAGGTGGATGGTGTATGTGCAATATGGTTGGTGCTCACAGACATGGGTGCAGTATAAAATGGATATTGGGAAAGAAGCAGATAAATTACATTGTGTTTTGTACAAATAACCCTTAAGTGGCCAGAAACTGCAGTATACTCCATCTTAACATTAAGGATTATTGTTTTAAAAAAAGAGTTGAAAAACATCCCAGCAGAACCACTGTGGACCAGACCTGGGCATTGTATGGCCTGCGGGCCACATCTGATCCTCTAATTATCTCCAACCAGCCCGCACATGTGAAAATGGGAGCGGGGCCAAATACCACAGGCATCGGCAAACTAGGCACAACCACTCGGGCCCTCTAAAACCACGCAAACCTTTCACGCAGCCTCATGAGAAAAATAATTGCCCACCCCTGCTATAGATGATAATGATGAAATACAAACAGATGCAATGCAGTTTAGGCTCTACTCATTTGACTCAATCAGCATTTACGGATTACCTTGTTATTAGCTTTTGGTGGAATATTTGGTTTCTGTGGCAAATGAGGTTTCTTTAGTTTGTCAGATTTCTGAACCATAACATGTTTTACTTCTTCCTCATCCTCGTATACTCCAGCCAGCGCATAATGCTTTTTCCGCAGCTCCCCCAAGCGCATTCTTTCATTCTGTAGCATGTTCTCCAACTCCAGAACTTTAACCTGCAGAAGAAACATTTGTTACGTATATGGAAATATACAAGTAACAAATCAAATCAATCATTCCAGTTGAATTCTAAAGAGAGGGAAAGAGGTTTTTATGTATTTCAACAAAAGGGAAAAATACATTTCTACAGAAATCCATGCATTTGATAAGATTATATGATTACCTGGCTTTCCATTTCCTCTTTTTTCAGTTTAATTAGGGACATTCCAGAGAAGTCCATGGTATCTAGAGAAAAAAACCATAAATAAGTCATGCTTATGTAGAATGCACTTCACCTAACAGACCACACAGAACTGAACATACCCTTTTCCTCAATTTGTTCCTGTCCAGATTTAGTGGAGGCAACCACTTTAGCAGCCATTTCATTCACATGTCTAGAACACTGCTGTAGCTTGGGCAGATTTTTGCTGTTTCGATCAGCTTTCACCTGCAACAGAAATTTTATATATTAAAAAGATTCTGCATCTTTAAAATTGTTTCAGTGACACCAACCATGATAATATCTATTTATGTTTTGGAGACATTCTGAAACATATTAGCAATTTATCTGAATTAAAGAATTTCCTTCTCTAAAGGGTGTGAGAACATCAGAGCTCCTTTCAGTTATTGTGGGGGTTCTGAAACCTTATGGATCTTCCTTTAAAATATATCTTGAATATATGGATCTCCAAATGTGCTGTAAGAGGCCCAACATATGAACCTAAAAATATTATGCTTCCTTATCAATAAAATTAAATACTTCACAAAAAACAACAAATATGTATAGGAAAGCAGCCCAGAAGTCCACACTAGGAGGAACATATGGAGACACTTACTGTTTATGTTTTAGTCCTCCCTGCTTTAATCTAGTCTCAAATTCTTAATTCTAATTATATTCAAAAGCAAAGCAGTGAAGATAAGAAAACACACAAAAAAATTCCAAAATAAGTACAAAAATTACTATGGGAGAACTACATGCCTCTTAGGGGGTTATTCAGCAAAGTCCGAATTGTTGCGTATAGGTGTGACTTTGCATGCTAAAGACAGTTGCAATAGACTGCTATTGTCACAGTCACGTCTTTATAATCAGATTATTGTCAAAGTCGCTGCTGTACTATGGAAAATTGTTGCGGTCGCAACTTTACAATGGGGAAATTGTCATGATTGTGGATTTGCTATGGGAATCCGCTGTTTGACTATTCCACAATCAAATTCGCACCTTAGTGAATAATGAGTCTTTAGAAAGCATTTTAAGTAGCCACAAAAATCTTCTTGATTTCAAACCTGAGGACACATACAATGATTAATGGGTTCTAAGCATCCCTTATACACAGAGAGACCTCTTAAGTAGAAATTACCATTTCTTGCACATAATGTCTACAGACATTACAAATGGTAACCTTGCAGAACTTGCAAAATAAGATGTCTACATAAAGCTGCTTAGCACAAGCACTGTGGGCCAAAAACCAGTGAATCCTGGCAATGCCCTGATTTACGTTACCACTATAGTAAATGGATAAGCATTTTTTTTTGCCTATTTTACATGGGAATGTTTAGAAATTTCCTTAGATTCCAAAATTTTGTGGCTCTGCACTAGGGAGGATTAGTATTCTTGAAGTATGTGTAGAGAACCCAATCCTTTCTCAGTTCTAAATAATTTTTGGAAGGAAATTATTGTACAAAATTGGATGTTGTATTCTTTGGAAACAATTGCTTAAATCTACAAACTGTAGGTGAAATTAAACCATGTCTTCATAAAGAGACAATCTTTCCAGGGCTTCTCACCTTTGGCATGCTAAAACTCATCACCCCTTTTTGTGTTTGAGACTGATAGGTGGGTCCTGAATTAGTTTTGTGAAAGGATCTCTTCCTTTTCAAGCTTTGTTGCCTTTTCATTTAACTAAATGTGTCTTTTAGAGAACAATTCCCTTCAGTTGCCTTACATGTATTTTTTATTTGTTTCTGGATAAAGCTTTACCCAGATTAAAAAAATATGGTAGAAGATATTTCTAAAAAAACAGAACTGGCTGCCAATACTTTAAACAGGTGAGGTTGTCTTTTGGCATTGATGATTGTTGATCTGGAAGAGATCATGGTTATGTTCAGAGCAATTTCCCCTAAGTATGCAACTGCTGGTAAAAGTAAAACTGGCTCTGTCCTAAGATTTCCCTTTGTATGCCCTTGGAGAGGTTAGTTAAGGCAATCCTAACCCAAACATAAGGTTATATAGGAGAGATAAAATCAATCTATTACTCTCCCTATAATTGTCCTCTGAGGAGGGGCTGAAAACTTTTCTGCGTTGAAAAGAGAGGTTATAACTGGGGGTGGTACTCTTCCTGGTTTTTCATATTTTATATTTTGATTTTAAACTGACACTCACACTTTCACTGAGCAATATTTATTGAACTGAAATTATACAATTGCTACTAAACTAGTTATTGCACAATTACACTTCAAAATTTGCTGCAGACAGCGTATAGACAATAAAAAATTAAGATACATATGTGTGATCTTCTTTAGTGGGGCAGAAGAACAAAAAAATTTAAATCATATCAACAAGGTTATGGGGTGCTTTACCTTAGATGCAGCCACTAGTTGTGCTGTGCTAGCTGCAATCTCGTGGGATCCCACTATAAGCTCTTCATATTTGCCTTTATGAAGTACCACTTTATCTGCAGACTCCCTAAGGAATATAATATTATAAAGCATTGGTTCATAAAAAAATAGCACATTGCTGCAAAATTACTGTGTGGCATTACTCATTAACAAGATGACCTGAGTGGATTTGAAAAGACAGAAGCAACCACATGAGAAGAAAAAGAGGCATTGGAAAGAAAAAGCTTTATGACTTGATTACTGAAAAAAACAGAAGGCCAAGAAAAAGCCCATGTACACAAATAGAAGTGATTCAAATGCACAAAATGTGTTTACACAAGCTGGGTTGCTCCCCATCCAACAGCTTTTGAAGCAGATATCAGGCCTTCTGTCCATCGGGAATTCTTGGCATAGAATTCTTGTGGGGTAGCTGCACCCTGAAAAGCAGTGAATGTTAAGTCAACAAGTGCAACATACATTAAATAAAATAATAAAGCATATATCCAACCTGGAGGATGAGGATTGTGATTAAAGCAACATCAAGCTTGGTAAGTACTAGAAAAACTCATTCAAATCAAAATACTTCAAGAAACTTATCTCAACCCAGTTAGGTTGCACCACACGGGTAGGAACTATACTGCATCCTGCTCTAGATTCATATGACCAGGGACTGTCCCCCCCATCCTACAGTTCTGGCTTGAGGTAATGGAATACTTAGATCACAATATAGCAGCACTGAGGACAGTTTCCCCCATAATATGTTTGCTTAATTTATTAGATGAGCTGGGATGTAACAAATACTATAGTAGGTTATTGAGAATTCTCTTATGCTATGCAAAAAGCATAACAATAGCTCTACACTGGAAGGGGAAGACTCTCCCATCTGTAGCTAGATGGTTATCTTTAATTGCATCACAACTACCCTTGTTCAAAATGACATATCTGAGCTGAGGAGTTAAATTTAAATTTGATAGGGTATGGTATACCTGGCTACATAAACTAACTGAATAAATGGATAATCAGTGATCAACATGAGAATTACCAAGTATAAACAAACACCTGTTAATAAAACCAATCTGAGAACACCAGTGTTTATTTTGTTTTAAATGTTTTTTTGTTATTTATTAAATATTGTACTGTATTAATACAAAACAAAAAAAAATACTATTTAAAAAAAATAATAAAGATGCATGAAGCATGTACTTCAATGCTGTAAGGACTAATACTGAGAAAAATGTAAATCTGCCCACATAGTAATGGAATTTAAAATATTGTTCCTGTTGTGCATATTTAAATGAATATCATTCCCAAATCTTCTATTTTTAAATAATGACATTTGTATAAACATCATTATATTATAGATTTCTGATTAAAGATATGCAGTTTTTATAAAATTGTCATGTAAGTGCCTTTGCATACGTGTCTATTTTGTGCTGAAAAGATGACCAAGGCTGCACTTATGCAAGCCATTATTTGATATCCTCAAAATCTCTGCGTCAGTCTATATCTTTCTATCTATAATCATAGCCATATCATATTTTTCTTTTGTTGGCTTATTTCATTTTAGAACTTACTCTTCCACTTTCCACTATCTCCTTCTGAAGATCAGTAGATGTTAAGACCAGAAGTCTGATCGCCTGTAACAAAGCATAAATCACAATCAATTCTTCCAAATGAAGCTGCAATTTTGCAGCAAGGCACATTAAAAAAAATAGAAAAGTTCAACTACTTCAATAAAACAAAGACAGTGGCACGATTAGTCAGGAGTTTGAAACAAAAAACACACATCATTTTAATTTATCCTGTCTTCTGTCTGACTTTCTACCTTAATCTATCCATACACCTTAATCCAATTCAATTAATCAAATACATCTATTTGATACAGTATTCAATTATTATTACCGCATTTCCCCAAAAATAAGACGTGGTCTTATATTCATTTTTTGCTTCTAAAGACACGCTAGGTCTTATTTTTGGGGAAACAAGGTACCAGTATTGTATCCTCTAACTTTGCAATTCTTCCTTAACTAGTCAATGATAGGCCACAATGGAGGCAAATGACTGTACTAGGCTGTGGCCAACAGGAAAAGATCCATTCATTTAAAACAAAATGCAGTACACTAGTGATATGTAGTCAAGTTATTACAACGCTGGATCAATTTATTTTGGAAGTCTGAAACTCACCTTCATTAGATCTGTACAGGAGTTTAAAATTCTGTTTAAAGAAATAAAAGGAGTCTTTGTAAATTAGCCCTTATGGACAGTCAAAAAAGCATCACTTTAAGGGAGTATTTTTCCCTTTAAACTAATAAGTATTCAATACACCTTTACACTCAGTCCTCAGTGTTTGTAACTCAGTTTAATATTTTAGGTATTATTTTGTCAGTGTACCAGCAGGTCAGTCAGACACTGTAGACCTGACGGAACTAATTTTCCACTCTGTTCTGCACTAATGGATGGTGACAGCCGACCATTCGGCAGATAGGGCAGGACACCCCCAGTAAGGGGTGTAGGCTAAGACTACTCCAGATGTGCCCCTTTTGATTCAAAAGGCCATGCACTTGTGTCCCCCCACCCTCCAGATGCACAGGTGCTTCCAGCTATGTACATTTGCTGTAACATCTTTCATTACCTAACATATAATAAAGACATTTCTAGAGAAAGACTAAAAGATAAAAAAGAATGATTTCCATACATACAAACTCACCTTTCATTTACTTCAAGCTTTACTCCTGAGCTGTCTTTTCTAGCCTGATTCATCATTTCCTATAGTAAGGTGACAGATAAGGCAGTTATTACCTGTGAGTAACTGTATACCGGGGTGACAATGTCCTGGCTTCACACATTTGTAGGTTTGTTGATATTTTCAGCAAAAAGACATTTAGTTAAAAAGAATTTAATAGAAATTTTTCAAACACCTGTAGTTTTTTTTTTAATAGTACAATCTGCTCAAGTTCTGATGTGATTTAGAGGCCTGCTTAGAGCATCATTAACATAAAAAAAAATTTCAATATTGCAATTTAGATTGGCGTGGCAGCTATTCAAATACAGAACTTGTAAAATGTTACCTTTTAAGTTAAATTCTAGAATGTCATTACTTTCTGTCTGTTTTTATCTTTTACTGATAGCAGCCATGTTAGAAACAAACCTAGCCCAGTCCCATTGTTTTCTATGGTGCTTTACATAAAACATATACAAGAAGTGTGCCATAATGCTCAATTTTAAAGCTAAATATCTTACTTTCTACACACAAATTCAACATTTTTGGAAACACAGAATGAACATACTGTAACTCTAAAGGTATTTGAGGCAGTTTCAGTTGTTGGTGTTGCTGTTCTGAGTTAGGATAGGAATTTTGAAGAGTAACTGGTGAGTAAAATTTTTAATGTTGGAACATAGACTTATTGTTAATATGTTCAGGTACTGGTTCTAGAACTATATATCTTCAATCAGTGCTTTACTGCATGCTAAAATACATCCCTACTATATATACTCTTATGGCATATTGTGTTTTTGCCAGAAACCAAACCTATTGCTCCACTCAAAAAGCAGTTTACACAGGCGCAGCCTGTAATATAGAAATAACAGGCAAAACAAGAAAGGGCAGTATGAATCTGTCCAATTGATTGTAAAGTAGAGGAAATACAAATGACTTTCCGCATAGTCACCAGTTGATTGGTGTTCTGTAATACATATATGTCAAAGTGACATTGTGAGTTCTTTTCACCAATCTAATGTTGCTTGAAAGTCACCTGTAAGTCAGGTTTTGGCATTTTTGATGTAAGGTTAAAAAACTTCCCTGATTTTTGTCAAGTAGGGTGTGCTTTAACAGTTTCATCCCAATGTATTATGGGAAAGTGAGTACTAAAGAACCTAAAAGATAGGCACGCCACTGCTCATTAAAGGGAGGTCCAGTGAAGAATAAGGTCATTATAATCCTTTGTAATTAATTTAGAATCTGAAAAGTTTCATGACCAGAATTTTCCTTTTACTAGGAACACAAAAAAAACAAAACAAGAGTTTCAGGGAAACACACAGTTAAAAATGTAAACCACCCAGTTTAACCTACATACTACACATGCTGCATAGTAATTTATTTGTGCTACATGTAACTCAATGATATACAGTTAGGGCCAGAAATATTTGGACAGTGACACAATTTTCGCGAGTTGGGCTC
>WMED01022640.1:0-11626 GCA_019650415.1 Pipa parva | reverse complement strand
ATCATGACATCAAGTCCAGCTGCTCTGCTCCCCATACACTACTGGTATTGTTTATGTACAGAAGTAAAATTATAATCTCAACAGTGTGTCTGTGTATGAAGTGCAGCACAGGGGACACAACGGAGGTTGGATACCGTGAAGAAGAGAAAGGAGATGTGGCAGGGCACCTGTAAGTCAGGGTTTCTAAAAATTTTACGTTATAGATTTCTGCAAAAAAAAAAAAAAGTTACATTTTTCCTTAAAACATAATTCCTGATTTTATTGGACTGACCTTACATAGAATCCATCACCTGGCTGGTCTTTGATTTTGTTGAATTCCTCGGTGCTATGTTGTACCTTCACCCTGATGTTTTCTGTAGGTTTAAGCATCTCCAGGTAAGCTTCCTCTGCTGTTCTGTTCCTCATATCAACTGACCCGTACTAAGACAGGTGTAGAAAAGAGCAAGGAAGTAATGAAGTATTTTATAGAAAGGTAGGGATGATTTATTAATATACAAAAATATCCTCTGAGAGAGGAACAAAGGATATCAATCTTAGGAGCCTCCGGACTTTCTGGTGCACATCTCCTTTAAATTTCTCTGAGCATTTTGTGCAAGCAAAGTATCTGGTTGTTGTCTTTTTAGAAGACTTTGCAGAAAAAACCCTCCTTTTATGTGTCTGTCTCTTTAAGAGTATTAGAAGTACTGTAGGAAAGGCAAGCTTAACTAAGAAGCACTGTTTCCTTAAGAGAATTACTGCACATGTCAAAAACACACTTTATCAGACAATGTGTACTGTCTCTTTTCTGTAAGAGAAATCTTAGTCTGAACCCCTGGAGCTCATTAGTGAAAAGCAGTGGAGATCAGTAATTATAAGCAGGGGAGAGCTGTGTAGCTACCAGCATTCCAGCAGGAGAGAGCAGTGTAACTAACAGCATTCCAGCAGGAGAGAGCAGTGTAGCTACCAGCATTCCAGCAGGAGAGAGCAGTGTAACTAACAGCATTCTAGTCATCGAGTTCAGTCAGAGGTCAAGCCTAAGCATAGAGGAGAGAATACAGGCAATGTGAAATTGTAATGTGAAACTGTAAAGTGAGACTTCAAAGAGCCTTTAGTGAGAAACAAAGGGAAAAGAGGAACCACAAGAGAAGCTATATCAAAACTGGCAGCAATAAATGCTCTTACAGAAAACATTTTTAAAAAAGTAATATAAACAAATACCAAGGGAAACTAAGGGAGGAATGGGGGAGGATAGAAAGGTATTGTAGTACTTGCCCCTCTTACCAAAACAACACACTGGTCAGCACACTGTACTCTGACCTCATGCTGGAAGAGAGAAAGGATAAAGCTGCTATGCCTGTCCATCTGAATACTCAGATCCAGCGGTAAGGGTCTTCCAGTGTGAATCCAGCATAGGGGGCTCACTCGTATAAGTCAGAATTAATGGCCCGACTTCAGGTGTCACCCTTGGTTTCAGCGCTAATCACTGACCGATGTAATCCTTGTATCAAACCTCACTAGAGGTGTCTGTCCTGAGAACCTTCCTGTGCATTGGATACATAAATAACTGAACCGGGAAAGGGAAGAGGCTGGGATAAAAGGGAAATGGGAGGATCTTGTCAGATCCTTGCAGTGTCCTACCTCCTGGTGGGAGGCACCTTTTACCCAGTGTTCCTGTGTCCCCAACAACATAAGCGAAATTAAGAATTAAGGGCTTGATTAGGGGCAAGGTTCCTATTGTCCGACTGACTAAGACGCATGGGAATGCACCGTTTAGTTAATAAGGAGTAAAAAATTTGTGACCATTGCAAGGGCGAAATTTATTAAAGGTGAAATCGGCGATGCGATCAAATTCCGATCGATCAGAATTTTGATCGATCGGTAAAATTTTTCAATTGAAGCGCCGATTTCACCTTTAATAAATTTTGCCCTTGGACTGTAGTGACCCAAAGTGATGCAAATTCACTTAAAGTGCACCTTTCACCTCAAAACTCTAATACTAATTTAGGTTGTACTAATGAAATAAGCATTTTTGTAAATATAAATGTATTTTTAAAAAATGTACCTTTATACAGCATTTCTCTCTGTCATCTTCCCTGTCAGCCCGACTTTTATTTCCCGAGTGTTGGGTGGGCGTGGCTAAATTATTATTTACATTATAGCTCCTCCTCCTTGCTAGATCATGATTTAAGGCATCTGATTGGAAGAGCTATAATGTCAATCATCCTTTTAGCTTCACCCAAATCAACTAGGGAAAGAAAAGATAGGCTGACAGGGACCTAAATTAGTATTAGTTTTAAGGTGACAGGTGCACTTTAAACAAAGATAGACAGATACAGTTATAGATAACCCTGTCCCTGCGTATGATTTGCCATATGGTGACTATAAATACAGCTAAATACAATGCAGTCAAAAAGCCTTCGATTTAGGAGTTTTTAACTATTAGGGCAAAAGATATTAACATTGAAAAGACAGATCTCGGCTTTTCGAGTTCATCCCGCGAAATTATCGCTTGAGTTTTTCCCATCAGATATTTAGATGGAAAGGTAGCCATACTTTACATCAGTAGTATACTTTACATTAGTAGCACGGTTACCTTTCCATCAAAAAACTCAAGGGATAATCTCGCCGGGATCATCTCAAAATCTTGCTGGATAAAGTCAAAAAGCCGAGATCGGGCTTGGTCTTTTCGACGATAATCACTTTCGCCCTTAGATTTGAACTTACATATTTTTTTCACTTCTTTTTTTCCCCCTCTTTCCTCTCTGGTAGCTTCAATATAGCCAACTGTTGGCTGACAACACAGAATTAAAACTTCCCTAAACAATTTGAGACTAAACATACCTACTGTATATACAGAGCTAAGTCTTCCCATCAAGATTGTATTTTTCCATCCACTGAAGCCAACAGGGATGTGTGTTCCAAGCTAAATGGTCTCTAGAAGACTTATGTATACACTTAAGAGTGCATGCCAGAAAGTTTAAACTCTCTCTCTATGAAGCATGGGATTTCTACATACCTTTGATTTACAATGTACAACAGTAAAGGAAAGTTCATTTTCTGATGGGATTTGTTTCTTGGGCCGATCACTGTTGATTTAACTATTTTTTTCCCTTACAAGCTGTTTTAAAGGGACACTAAACCTCCATTACATCAGTACCTAAAAAATACATTGTTTCATGGTAGTCTTCCTCCTTAATTCACTCCAGAGATTCTCAAAATTCTGCAGAACAACTGGTCTGAGGACATAACTAGAGGACTCCTTTTTCCATGTACCGTTCTTTGCACAGGTTGTACTTCTAGTTTTTTGTTTCCAGTAAAGGACCACCACCTGGTTCCTCAGTTATGAGAGGGAAAAGAGGGAATGGACTCTCCTACTCTTCCTTATATCTATCCTCTAGGTCAGTGGTCCCAAACCTTTTCTGGATCGAGGATCGGTTTTCCAGTTTCCCGATCTAGCATAGGTTTGATGGACCAATGGAAGAGATGCTGGGCGGGCCAATGAATACTGACTGTGGCATGATGGTGATGCGCTTCCTGTGTGCGCATGATGGCGCATCACTATCAGGCGGCCCAGTACAAAGGGGCCTATGGATTGGCAGTGGTCTGTGGCCTGGCATTTGGGGACACATGCTCTAGGTCAGTGGTCGGCAAAGTGCGGCTCCCGAGCCACATGCGGCTCTTTAGCCGCCATGTTGTGGCTTGGGCCGCACTGCTGAAGCCCCACCCACGACCACCAATGGCTCTTCTAATTGGCTGTCGGTGGTCATGGGGTCGGGAGAGGGCACACCTCCCTCCTACGGCGGCTCAGAAGATGGTTATCGCCGCCGGAGGAGGGAGTGAAATGGCTCCCTCCTGAAAAAAGTTTGCCGACCCCTGCTCTAGGTCACCTGACCTACCACTCATGCACCACAATGACTCAAGGGACATTCTTATTCCTTCAAGGAAACCTCTGTGTATAACTTAATATAAAGTTAAAGGGGAAATTTTGAAATAATTCCCCATTGAACTATTACACTGTTACACAGTAACTGGCAATAAGACTGGACACTCAGAACTAAAGAGATACTGGCATTGAAACATCACAGGGCACATTGGCAATGTTCAGTAACTAACTGCATGGTTAATGAGCATCATAGTACATATACAATGGTCTGTATAAGAAAAGCTAAGTTTCTGAACATAACACAGAAATAATGTGCGCTTACCTCAATTAACATGTCACCCTTAAGCAAACCATCTGAACTTCCATTGCTAGCTTCCTCCTCTATGTCCAAAACAAAAATTCCATGCAAGTTTCCCCCACAAATTTGTAGTCCTAGTTTCTCCGGATGCTTAGACAGAGTGACTACACAAACTTCTGAGTCTCTCTTTACCCCATCACCCGGAGTCCTAAGAAAAAGAAACTCATTATGAAATAAATTACAGTAAACCAGCTTGACATTTCTTTCACATCTGTTTCCATTAATGCAAAAAATACAAATAAAAAAAAATACCCATGGTACAAAGTTTAAGGCTGACTGTTTCCTATACTATAAACTAATTTTTTACAGTGTTCTCCTTTTCACATTTAAGGTACTTCTCATTCAGTTGTCCCTCCCTACATCTCCTCACTAGTATGCCCGTACATTCCTCAACGTCAACTGCGCTCCTCCCAAAGCAACCAGCTTTGTGTACTACACACCAATACTGCCCTTTCTTGTCTTAAACCATTTTCTCTCTCTGCCCACCACATCTGGAATTCTATACCCCTTTATCTTCCCCAGGAACATTCCCTCTGCCCCCCACATCTGGAATTCTATACCCCTTTATCTTCCCCAGGAACATTCCCTCTGCTCCCCACATCTGGAATACTATACCCCTTTATCTACCCCAGGA
Source organism: Pipa parva (assembly GCA_019650415.1). NCBI lineage: Eukaryota > Metazoa > Chordata > Amphibia > Anura > Pipidae > Pipa > Pipa parva. Next base: position 6,772 of record WMED01022640.1, on the reverse strand, counting down.
ACATTCCCTCAGCCCCCCCACATCTGGAATTCTATACCCCTTTATGTTCCCCAGGAACATTCCCTCTGCCCCCCACATCTGAAATTCTATACCCCTTTATCTACCCCAGGAACATTCCCTCTGCACTTTTAAAGCCAAACTGAAATCCTTCCTTATGGAGCACTAGCACTATTTATATGTATATATTTTTTCCATAGTTATTTATGCTTATTATATGTATTTATTGACCAATGTTTCAACACATTATTATTAGCATTTATTACCCCTCTATCTGTGTTTGTAATGTCTTCCTTCCACCTAGATTGCAAGCTCTATGAGGCAGGGAGCTCCAACTGTTGTGATATTATACTTGTATTGTATAATGCACTTTTCCATGTCTGTTCTGTATTTGTATTGCTGAATTGTACAGCGCTGTGTAAATTTGTGGCGCTTTATAAATAAAATTATACATACATACTAGTGCTCTATTTTAAAGCTATTTACAAAAAAATGGTGTTGCAAAGTTAAACACCAGTTACCTAAATGAGCTCCGTGGGCTAGTGCTTGGCGTGGTTTCCTTGGAGGGTGGAGTCATGGTCCCTTCATCTTGCTCACTCACAGTATCAATGATGGAATGATTGTCAGGAGTTGCCGCTCCACTACTGTGCGGCGTGGAATGAGTTAGGCTTGTGTCCAGACGTGAGCTAAAAAAAAAAAAAAAAAAAGTGTAAGGATGAGTGTAGTGAAATGAAAACAGAACACAGGGGCGTTAGTTAATGATCATTAACAGTGATATTTGTACATTACTGCTTCTGTTTCTGATATCAGTCAAAAATAATACCTAAGCAATCATGGCAAGTGACCAAATACGAACCAAAAGAGAGGATCAGATGAGTGGTGTACGAGGGGGTTTTTGCTTTTGTTGTATTTTATACTCATTCAGGTACTTTAACACTAGCATTCACGTGGTTGTTTTTCATGTTTTACCATATGCACACTCCAATTCAGTGTTGTTTGTCCATGTGTATCCAACGTGTGTACAACATATAACGTATCTACAACATACAACATATAAATTCTTACCTTGAACGAGAATGAATGGGCTGGCACATATGTGGGTTGTACTGAGCAAGTATGGTGATGGTATCGCACTGCTGCCCAATAATTAATCGTGCTTGCTGCTCAGTGGCATTTCTCAAATTAATTCCGTTAAACTGCAAAGATTATCAGACAAGTAAAAAACATTCACATTCCCAGATTATAAGCAGGGATGTAGAAAGGATTTAATACAATTTAAAGAACACTATTCATACCTATCCCATCTCTCACACTCTAGAGTTTCTTGTTGATTACAATACATGATTTCATTTTTTCTCTCTCTAAAATAACACTATATGTATATAGGGTGTTTATTAATCAGCTACCAAAAGATGATCAAAGCATAAAAGGGAAATGTACTTATTCACCTTTCAGGCATTTTAAGTGATGGGAACAGTAGGACTAATGGTACTTATCTCCAGCATGCCCAATACAGTATGTAGTACAACAGGCAACACATTTCAAACAGTTTTACTAGGATCTTTAAAGGTGGGTATACATACTACAATCCAAATAGCTGAGCTGCCACAAAACTATCAGATAACTGAAAAATTTAATGCAGCAGATATTCGCAGATCTAATTATTCTGATAGTCATTCAAATGATCATGTCATTCATTGAAGCAGTGGTATAATTCTCTCCGGGACCACATGCTAACCAGATCTACAGTCCAGGCTGCTAAAGAATTGTTTGCAACAAGTCAGGGGGTTATTCTCTAAAGTCTGAATTGTCACATAAAGGTGTGAAATCGCCAGTTAAAGGCAGTCACAATAGACTGCTACTCTTGCAGTCGTGTCTTTATAATGAGAATATTGTCGCAGACACGACTTTACTATGAGAGAATTGTCGTAGTTGCTGATTTGCCATGGGAATCCACTGTTTGAGAATTCGACAGTTGAATTCGGACTTTAGAGAATAACCCCATGTATTTTTTTGGGTCAGGACTGTCATATTTGCCAGTACACATATGCCAATCAATAATGTTTGCAGACAAATTATTCCATGTAAACCCAACTTTACTGTTTAAAAAAAAAGAAAAACTTTAATTATCTTGATTCTAAATTGAATAATTAACCAAGTCAAATATGCAATCTACTAATAACACCCCCCCCCCATGCCAGTTTGTTATTAAAGGATCATAAATTACAATAACTATGAATATTCACCACCATCTATCAGTAGATTACATGCTACAGACTTCTTAGAGATTAATTATGTTGTAAACCAATTATGTTATCTTGTTCAATCTAATGCAGGTACAATGAACATTCTAATCAGCACAATGAGAGTGTTTCAATAATGTCTAATTAAAGACATTTTATAAGGCCAGAGTTTTTTTTTTTTTTTAAAGCATGTTGCAATAAAACATCAAAAAAAACAAAAAAACAGTCACAAAACACCATTAAGAATAATGAGTGTTGTGTGTACAATGTCACAATTGTGTTTCATAGAGAGGAACACTTCATGTAGTGTTTGTTTGAGTGTATGGAGCGCAACACAAACAGACAATGCAAAAGGATTAGTAGCAACAGCGGTCACATAGGTAAGAAAAACGATGTACAAGTGCTGTTTATTTATATGTAAAGCAGATCGTGAAAATATGCCAGGGAAATGCGACTTGGTATTTTCACAGCACTTTTTTTTTTTAACGAGGCTTACCATACGCCAGTGTGACCCTGGTCTAAAATGCCTGCCCTATATATAAATAAGTTACAAACAGTGATACGTCAGTGTAAAGAGGTACTTTATACATATTCGTTATTGACACGGGAAACAATTGTTAGGTTGAGGGAACAAGGTAATATACAATGAACCCATAATATTGTATAAATATTAAACACTACAATTTGCTGTTTTTAGATATAGAAGAGAGTTTCTTTACAACTCTATGGGAGTTATTCACTAAAGTCCAAATAGTTGTGTATAGGTGTGAATTCACCAGATAAAGACAGTCGCAATAGACTTCTACTGTCACAGTCGCATCTTTATAATGAGAATAATTGTCACTTTATTATTGGAAAATTGTCGTGACTTTACAATGGGGAAATTGTTGCGGATTTACTATGGGAATCCGCTGTTTGAATTCGCACCTTAGTGAATAACCCCCATATGTTTGGGTGACAGAGCTTAGATGCCCTTTAAGCTATCTCTTCTACCTCCACCCTCTCATTCTAATCAAACTTTAGGTTCCTTTCATTCAAGTTTAGATCTAAAGATAAGAAGAGTTTTTTTTTTTGTTTGTTTTTTTTTATAACATCTACTGAAAAAATACTGTCTATCTATAATAATATATACTACATTTGTTTTTATTCTGTATTACATAGTAGAATATAAACATTTCTGGCACCTCAAGCAGCTGATCGCCATATTCTAGTCCAGCTTGCTGAGCAATACTTCCTGTTGTGACTTTGGATACAAAGATGCCGCCGCTCTCTCCTCCACCAATGGAAATTCCCAGAGGTTCTGCACCCTTCTGCACTTTGACATGCCGTGGTTCTTCTACCAGTGGTCTGAGGAAATGGGTGAATTGTGTATCAAAAACATTTTATTTATCTACTAGGAAACCTTTTTTAGATACTGATTTTTCTAATAATGTGATTTAAAGTTATGAATAATTTATAGCCAATGTTACATTAACTATGCTTTCTATATTGTGTTGTAAGCAGAACAGAACCAAGCTTTTATTTAACCAAAGTGAAAAAAAAAATCATTATTTTTTTTTTTTGAAACTTTTGATTTACAGTGTTCAAACATTTGTGCATTATAGTGGTGAAGTCTATTCAAGAAGTAGGATGCTCCTATACTAGCAAAATCCTGTTTGCTGGACCACAAATGCTTAACTTAGAAATAATATGGGAGGAATTATTACAGAAAAATAAAATCCTTTGTAATCAGCTTTACATTTTAATAATAAACCTAATTACTGTCACTACTTAAACGAACATTAAAGGTAACTTTAATAACTGAAAGCTCCAAGTTGGAATGAAAAGTTACGTTGCTAATATCACCCCACTGTTATCTCCTTTAGAAAAAAACAAATAAAATATATACCTACCAAGAATTCAACTGCAAAAAGTCTTAAAAGGCCAAATTTAATAAAGCTGAAAATATCACTCTATTCGATATCGCGACATTGATCATTTCGATGCAATATTGAATAGTAATTTATACAAAGATAAAATCCATTCACCGCAATATCGAAAATTCAATTGAAACATTTCAATCTGTTTATTTCTGTGGAAAATCCATAATATCGATAATTTCAACAGGTAATTTTGATATTGCGATATTGAAATTTCAATATCGTGATATCAAAAATTTGATTACGACTTTTCAATCATTTTCAATTTTTTTTTTTAATTGAATTTTTCGATCAAAAGGTCGAAAACAGCCTTTTCAACTTTAATAAATTTCACTCTAGTATTTAACTATCTGCAAAAAATGCATTCCAAGGTGAACAACCCCTATAAGTTAACATTTTATCAAGTTATCCAGTCTATATCATTATGTACTTTAACTAAACAGACAGCAAGGAATCTGTGTTTAAAATTACAACTGCTGAGTTGAAGCTACTTTTGCTAAGACTTTTAAGGCCCAGCAAACAACGTGATCAGGAGGTCCCCTCTTGAACCCTAATATACATGAAGTACTTACAAGTTATGTAAAGGAATGATGGAAATCTAAATTAAAACCTCGGCTAAAAAGGGCCTCTATAAGATATTTTGCTAGGCCAGGCTATGTCGAGTAGCAGTGAAATCACTGGAGATACTAATAACAACAAAATAAATGTAAAACACTGTCATAAAACAACACCACATTGATATTACTAAAAAGACCCTTCTTTTTTTTAGAGGATTTAATGACTTTTATACATTTTAAATTGTTATAGCCACCATGCCTATTTACCTCCCATCAACCTTACCTGGTCAGACACAAGCAAAGAATGGCATGCACAGACATGCACAATTTAATAAGGGTGCAGTGCATGACAATTGAGGTTGGAGCAGCCAGAAGGTCTGCTTTAGTCCTTAAAGGAGAGATAAAGTCACAGGCTGGCGGGCATCCTAAAATGACAGCCAAAGTGTGCTTAGCTGCCAGTCCTCTGGCAGTACAGAAAGAAGGGGCCACAGGAATGTCCCCTCTGTCCAGTCACTGCTGTGTGAGCAATGCACAATGAGGATTACACATGTTCATTCAGAGGCTGTTCTGTGGGTGCAGCGGGCACAGCAGGTGGAAGTGTCTTTATGCCTTTCCTCACTGTAAAATGCAGAGCTTAACTGGCTGTAGCCAAAAAGGGGCAATTTAGCTAAGTGTATGTTGTTTGACAATGTTACACTGGCCCCTCTGGTGCACCAGGAAAAACAAAATTGGTCCCCACCAGAGCCTCTACCTTGGCACTGCAGTTCTTACTCTACAAGAACTTGTCTAGTCTATTTATTAAGTGAGATAGAAGGAGCAACGTGCAGTTAGAGCACAGGTTGGTTAATGCTCTGGTATACATGTGTGAGAGAGTGCGTGCATGAGTGTGCATGTATTGGAAAGTGTAATTACATTCATGTGCAAGCGTGTGTGTGTAAATCTGCATCCCACATACCTTATGTGAGCCCAAACAACCCCGTCTGACAATGCTGGCTGGCATTTAGCAGGTCAGCAAGCCTGTGGTTCAGCTGTCCTTTAGGGCTTTATGAAAGGTGTGGAAGTACATTCAGCGTGCAACCAGGGTGTTTATAAACATATGAAAAGCAGTGCAGCCTCGGATCAACCGGGAAAGCCAGGAACATAGAAAGTGAGTCAAGGCAGACCTCAAACTTCTTACTGAGGAAAACCTGGGCCTAGTTGGGGCTGGAAGCCTCAGTAAAGACCTAGTACGGAATATGTATCTGGAAGAAGCTGGGTAAGGGAAAAAGTAAAAGTGACTAAGAGTGTCAGCAACATTGAGACACCGCATGAAAAAAAGAATAAGGCAAATAGTTCAAAAAACAAGAAAAAGAAGTACAAAAAAAAAAAAAGAGACAAAACAATAGATATTAAAACAGAACAACATGGGTAATGAGGATGAAAAAGAAGGGGACAAAAAATAGAAAGTCAAATGAAAGAAGCAAGGATAAGAGATAAGAGTATGTTACATAAGCAGACATTTAACAAGTACAACACAATGGTTAAAGGGACACTTATGATAACTGGCAGGATATACACCAGAGGTTACGTGGGCTAAGCAAGAGCTAGAAGGGGCCACACACCTTAAGATTTAATGCTAAGCAGAGCACAAATAATCATTTAATGTAAGGTGCAACAATGAGATTCTGAAAAACTATAAGGAAAGCAGGCTGGCAGGCACTGGGGTTACTAGTCAGCTCAAAGCTTTAGTAAGCCTTTAATAATTTCCATTAAGAAAAACGTTACACTGAATGTACAGGCTACTGCCATTCCATATAATGTTTGAAAAAAAAAAAAATATACATAAAAGGACGGGAATATAAATTCAATAAGTAATTTTGGCAAAATCTTGCAGTTGCAATAAAATACTAACAGTCAAGAAAGTACAACTACACAAAAGGTGAATGGTTAAATATTATGTGAAATGCAAATAATTTAATCTTGTAGATCCAGTTAAAATGCACCTGTCACCTCAAATCTCTAATACTAATTTAGGTTGTACTAATGAAATAAACGTTTATGTAAATATAAATGTATT
>WMED01022638.1:0-11626 GCA_019650415.1 Pipa parva | reverse complement strand
TTTCTATGTCTCCCTGTCCCTAGTTCATCCTCACAATGTCCCACTAACTGTACAGTATATTAGTGAATAGTACATCCCTTTCTATGTCACTTTGTCCCTAGTTCACATTTAATTGTAGACTAATTTAATCGCAGTCGCATTGTCACTTTTGATGAAATAATCACCTTACTTCACTCTGGAACCATGCCATCAGTTCCCCAATTATGATTAAAATCGCGATTATCATAGTTGCCCAAATTCGCCACATCTCAGAGTTTGCTGAATAAGTGAACATGGGGAACTGATGATCAAATGTGAATTCAGAACTTTATGCGACCATTTGGCCTTTAGTCAATAAGAGTATTGGTGCGAATTCACCAGATAAAACAGTCGCAATAGGCTGCTACTGTCACAGTCGCGTTTTTATAATGTGAATATTGTCGCAGTCGCGACTTTATTATGGGAAAATTGTCGCAATCTTAATATTAAAAAAATTGTCGTGACTTTACAATGGGGAAATTTCAGTGGCTTTACTATGGGAATGCACTGTTTGCGAATTCGACAGTCAAATTCACACCTTAGTGAATAACCCCCCCTTGTGTGATATCTTGCGGGATGTGATAGAAGCCCAGTGGTATAAATATTTCTTATTATTTGGTGGAAGATTAAATACAGATGAAAATTCCCTCTGCTGAGGCTTATAAATACTGCGCAGGCAGAAGTACATGAGATGTCCATGGGCTGTACAGGAATGAGCCGCAGAGAGGGACCGCTCTTACCCTGCTGAACTACATAGTGAATGGGTAGTTTAGGATCAGCTCCTGGATTAGTGTGCCAGTGTATGCCCTATCGAGGAGTATCACAGGGGTAGTCACCAGGAGGTGGACAAATCCCAAACAATCGTTTTAAGATCTTTTTCTTTTTTCATTTTTTTTGTTGCTAGAAAAAAAAAGGTTGAAACAAACATTTCCACCACTTTTCCCTGATCTATTTAAGCCGCAATACCAGCCAAATAGCATTCACATTACTGTGTTTGTATTGGTTGGTGGCCCCTTTAAGGAAAAACTTCAATCAAGCGGAAATATAATGGAAAAGGTACTAGTGATAAGTCATAAATAAGCCCCCGATCTATGGGAAAATAATATTATTAAATCTGTTCATTTTAGGAATCGGAAACATTATTCAGATTACTGTATTCTTCACAAAATGTCTTCTTTTTATTTATTTTACTTCGTTTCTACTGTTTAAGCAGCACATTTGCAGGAATTCTAATAAGAGACTATCGCACTGAGGGGGTTATCGACTAAAGTGAGAATTTGACTGTCGGAGTGAATTGGCATCACTTCGGGAGGCTACGCCCTGATTCTCTCTACTCATTCACTAATCAGCGGATTCCCATAGTAAATCTGTGACTGCGCCAGAATTCCCATAGTAAAATCGTGACCGCCTCAGTAGCCATCAGTTGTGCGCGACCGTCCTTAGCTGACAAATTCTCCACATGGCAGAGTTTGCTGAATACCCGAATATGGGGAAGCTTGCACTGTCACAGTGCTTGCTCCCTGCTAAGCCTGTGCTTACAAACCAGGTGACAACACTGGCAGAATTTTGATTGGTTGGTAGGAAGATGGTACTTCGCCAGGCACCTACACGCTGCTTTTTACTGCCGTACATAAAAAATGGAAGCACCATTTGGAGGCACCAAACCACCCATTGTTAAATAGAAAAAAAACTATGTTCTAAAAATAAAAAATTATACTTATAAAGTATGATATTTGGCTATTTAGCTTTAAAATTCAGGCTTTAGGGCACTTCCTGAATATGCTTTATGTAAAGTACCATATAAAACATTGGGACTGGGTGGGGTCTGTTTAACAACATGGCTGGTATCAGTGAAGATAACAGACAGAAAGCAATAACATTCATGAATTTAACTGCAAAGATAACATTTCTACAAGCTTTGTATTTAAACAACTGCCATGCCAATCTGCAGGGGAATTTTCTTTCTTTCAGTTTTACTGGTCCTTTAACTCGGTCATGCTTTGTTGTTGTTTTTCCCTTTGCTGTTTGCAGCCATCTTTTATCTGTTAAGTAAACAAGCCCTTGCTCTATCACCATTGTTTTTAAAGTCCAGGCTCATATTTGCAAGCGCTATATAGTATTTACATGGTATGTAATGTTAAAAATATCGAGAAAAATCAAAGTTGAGCTTTGTACAAACAACCTCTGTGTATGATCCAGTACAACTTCCTTTATAAAACTCTAATACAGTTATTTATTAGAAGAGAATCAATAAATAAAATAAAAAACAAAACTATTTTATTGTTTTCTTATTTATCCCAAAATTCAGAGCCTCGCTGACTAAAGTGCGAATTCACCTGTTGAATTCACTTCGCTACAATTCGAGTCGCATCGACCAAATAGATGCAAATTCACTTCTCACTATAGACTAGAAGTAGAGAATAGACTTATTGAGCAGGCAGACAGTGGCGATCACTGTTAAATGTATTCTGTGGAGTAGTCAGTCAGATAGAAGTAGGATGAGAAGTCATGCGGAGTGAGGGGAATTTGACAAGTGAAGGACAGTGATGTCAGTCTCACCATATCCCACTAACTGTATTCTGGGAATATTCTATTTCTATGTCACCTTGTCCCTACATCATGTTGTCACTTAGTCACAGTCGCTATTGTCACTTTTGAATGAAATGTTGCCTTATGCAACACTGGAGCCCTGTCATCAACCCCCCAATTCCCCAGTCTGAAATGGCATTCACAGCTTCGCAACACTCCTCCCCTTAGTCAATAGTAGAAGTACCTGAGCACGCAAACGCAAAATGATATGAATAGCTCCTTATGTTTGCGACTGGCGTAGTCACCCGAATTGGTCGCATATTCGCCACTTTGCAGCGTTTGCTCAATAAGTGAACATGTAGAAATGGAGAATAGACATGAATTTACAGCTCTATGTGACTATTTGGGCTTTAGTCAATAAGGCTCTAAATGTTTTACAGTATTTTGTTAATATTTTTTTTTGGGGTTTATATTTTCTGATATTATTGTCTTGAATATCCCAGCCTCCCTTAGGGCGAAAGCACTACTTGAACTTTCCCGCTAAAAGAAAGAGAAAATTGTATATCTTTTAACAGGCAGCAAATGTGCCAATTCACTTAAAAATAAAACAACCGGCTTTTATCCCAACATCGTTAACATGTGAATATATTTCCCAAGGTGCAGCACTAGCAGGATAATGATAATATTTCAGAAGGCAAAATCAGCAACAAAAACAAAAATATTAGAAAACATAGAAAATATTAGAAAATATTAGAAAAAAAAAGTTTGTTATTAATATTAAAATAAAATACGCTTTTAGCAGTTTTCCCGTTAATGTATGTGATATAATTTGCAGGAGATTTCTCCATGATTTTATCATTCTAAATGCAATTCATATTTTTTTTATTGTTTTTTAACTCGATGATCTCTCGCGATATTGCTTTTCAGTGAAGATAAATCTTTCTTCTTTTTAACGTCCTAAAAATATTTTTAGATACGCATGGAAAAAAAACCCAACATGGCTATTTTATATCTAACTTACCTCTGGGGTAAAAATACTACTCAACCCATCACAGAAACTGGCGTTTGAACCGAATTTATTTTTCAAGCCATTATCGGAAAATCTAGGTGGTTTTTATTCACAGATTTACTGTATATAGTAATGTTAAGAGGGAACCCGGTTCTGTTTGGTGAAATAAAAATGTCTTTTCATTTTAATGTTGTTATAATGTGACAGAAATTTTTATTAGCATTCCCTGAAGAGAAAAGAAACCTTCTGGAGGTTATTTGTAGTCGAAATACTTTATGTTTTTGTTCCACACCAGGGCAATTCTAATTATACCTTCATGCTGTCAGTAAAAACTATGAAATTCTGCTTCTGTCACAGCATTAGCAGTAAAGTGACCCTGGAGATTAGGGATAGAGGCAATCACTTTGGGGGTTGTTTTCTTGGGGGGTGTTTTTTTATGGGGTAAACATAACCTAGAGTGGGTAGGTAGAATGAAGACAGCATTTTTTAACTCAAAGGATAAATTATGTTTGATTCAGTTCTGCTAAAGCATTAGCGCAACATTAGAGTAAAGGTACTTTCCTACTGGAAAATAAAACACCCTAGAATTACTCCCCATTTGCATGTCTCTATAGCACTTACACAATTTTTCAGAGTGCAGACACAGACATTTCTTTACCAGCTACCATGTGCATCTGAATCACTAGCGCATTAGCAGTAAACATGCATATGGATGGGGACCTCCCAAAAGTGCTTGAAGGAAGGACAACTGATGCATCTACCAAAACTAATTAAGGGAAGTACAAGTGGTGCACCTATAAAAAGTGGTTTTAAGAAGGAAAAACAACAGGTGCACCTTTAAAAAGTGGTTCAAGATGTCAGGAAGGTTACTCACCAGACATCACGCCAGTTACATTGCGCGTAGTTCCGTTGCGGAAATGCATCATGCTTCCGTCGCGGTCTTGAAAAACCAATGCATTTCCATTGAGGTCATAAAAATGTGCAGACAGGCTTCTGTTATGGTCACGAATATATCCTCTGCGATTCCATCGCTGTCGCATCATTTCCGTCCACCATTTCAGCTTTATAAGGCAGCTAAGCCTGATTTCCGGTGCTCAATTATAGAACTATTCTGTTTGTTCTTGGGTTCTGTTCCGTGTCTGTATCCTGATTGTACCTGTTTATTGACCTTGGCCTGATTCTGGACTCTGCTTGTACTCCGCCTACCCTGACCTTTGCCTGTGACCTTACAATGCTACTTGCCACCTGCCTTGACCTTTCGGATTTGTATTTGACTATGTCTTCTATCTATTCCATCCACTAATGGACAGTTAACCTAGGGGCCACAACCTGAAGCAAAGTCCACATCCCCCTTGTGGGTGTTAATGGTAAAGACCAAAGCTTACCTTAGACTCCACACCCTAGGTATAGCTTGTGCCAAGTTCCTGTGGACCTGTACTGCAGCCTCCTACTCCGCCCTAACCTTTTCTGGTGAATCCTTACATAAGAAAGGACAACTGGTGCACCTACCAAAATGGTTAAAGGAAGGACATCTGATGCACCTACCAAAGGTGTTTGAAGGAAGGACAAGTGGTGCATCTACCAAAAATGGTTCAAGGAAGCACAACTGGTGCAGCTACCAAAAGTTATTTAAGCAAGCACAAGTGGTTCACCTAGAAAAATGTTTGAAGGAAACACAATTGGTACACCTGTTAAAAGTGGTTTAACGAGGGACAACTAGTGCACCTACCAAAACTGATTAAGGGAAGTACAAGTGGTGCACCTATCAAAAGTGTTTCAAGGAAGAACAGCTGGTGCATCTACCTATCTTCTATGGAAGATGCTTTCAATAGTAGTCAGGTGAATTCCAATGATTCGTTGAGCCGTGTTGACTACTCTCTGGAGTGCTAGGCGTTCTGAAGCACTACAATTGCCAAACCAGGCCGTGATACAGTATGAAAGGATACTTTCTATGGAGCACCTGTAGAATTCAACAAGTATCCTGGAGCAGACAACAGCTCTCTTGAGGCACCTCAAGAAAAAGGGGTTTAAGGAGGGACAACTAGTTCACATACCAAAACTGATTAAACTAAAGGAAGTACAAGTGGTGCACCTATCAAAAGTGGTTCAAAGAAGCACAACTGGTGGATCTACAAAAGTGGTTAAAGGAAGGACAGCTGGTGAACCTACCAAAATTGGTTGAAAGAAGGGCAACTGTTGCATCTACCAAAAGTGATTTAAAGAATAAAAACTGTTGTACCTACTAGAAATGATTCAAGGAAGGGCAACTGGTGGAACTACTAAAAGTGATTCAAGGAATGACAACTGGTGCACCTACCAAAAAGTAATTCAGGTGAAAACAAAGCTCTACCTCAGAACTCATACAGCTTCAAGGATGTTGGTGCCAGCAAGCATAGGACACATTCTAAGGTGTTACAATAAACATGCCTAGACAGGCAGAGAAGTTTTGTTACCGTGATGGGGACCTACACAATATTAGGAATGCAGTTTAATGGTATGGCTGATGAAAATATTCTTAATCTTGTTTTACCTTTGGCAATAGCTAAGAAACATGATTGGCTTGCTTCATCTACCAATCACCACATACTTTACTGAACATTAATCAGTAAATGGAACATGATGCAGCTTGGTATACTGTATTTTTCTTACAAAACATTTTGAAAGTATATTTTCTAAAATATAAAGCTAAAATGTCCCTTGGCAAGCTTCTGTAATTAATTACATTAGTTTCCTATTCAATGCATTTCCAGGTCAGCTCCGCACATGAAATCTCTGCACAGATCTCATCCAAAGATAATAAATTGATATCATGTTGCTACTTAGCAGTTTTAAGGACTTTCTAATGAGAATTAAAACATCTTCAAATGTCACGAATCTGTAAACAGTAGAGGAACAAGGAAATATTCTATACCGTGATTATACATTTGAACAGAGATTGTACAGAAAATAAGTGCACCAGCAGGAGGCACTTAAATGGTTTCCCCCAAAAAGAGGCAAACCCAGTGGAATCAAAGTTAGTGAACAGAACCGCTTAGCTGGTTCTGATACATGATTCTGTTCCTGTGTGCTCTACAGAGGGTTTGTCTGTAGACTATAGCTTCGGGGGATAATTTTCAAAGTCGAAAAGTTTTTCGACTTGGAGACACTGGAGAAAGAGCGTTTTTATTTTTAAAAAGCGTTTATCACCATATCAAAATTGACTTTTTTTTAATCCATTTTTTTTTAATAATAAAAAGTTGTTTTCGATCCTCTATAAATCAACGGAAACTTTTGTAAATATGCCCCATTTAATTAGTGTTGCAGATGCTGTAATAATAGTGGGAAAAGTGGCGCTAATGTAACCAATGAATGCAGAGTATTTATGGCAATGTATTATTCACTTTGCGCACTTGACATATACATTTTAGGATGATTGTAAGACCAGAATTAAAGGACAAGTAACCAATAATGAGAATTCTTTTTACACTGCTTGAACTGGTGTAGAAAACATTAGCTGCGATTGTTAAGAATGCTTTCCTTATACACTAATGACAGATCATTCTATTAAGAAAGGACACAACATTACTAACCTTTTATACTTAAATACCATTAGTCCATTAAAAGAACACAAACTTGAACTGGTAACATTTTTTACACAAACCAGTTGTTAATTTAAGAAAAAAATGACACAAAATCTGAATTGCTAAAATTTCTTATACAAACGATATGATTAGGTGCATTTTTATTGAAGAATAGCTGTTCATTTTTAAAGCCCTTTTTTTTAATCATCGAATTGATACATTTCTCCCTATAGTGTTGCAAATGTACCCAAGAAATTAGTGTCATAGATATGTTAGATTGGTTCTCAACCTGTGGGTCGCACCCCTTTGAGGTTGAACGATGTTCTCAATGGGGTCACCTAAGACCATCAGAACATGCCGCTCCTCTATCTGTCTGGAGGCGGTCCGTCCACATGTAGATATGCCCAGCGTGATGACACTATTACGGGGTCGCAGCATCAGGTAGATTGAAAACGGCTGTGTTAAGTCTAAATGTAGGTGTACTCTGTTATTAAGTAAACAGGAGCAGCTAGAGTAAAAAGCAACCCTGCGCTCTCCTCAGGGGCGGTACTGCAGGGGGTGCTGTGAAGGTAGCACACCCGGGTCCTCGGGTCCCACTTGGCACAAACATTAGTATCTTACGTTAAATAACCAACACAGCTACACTACTACACCACCATTACATAATCTTTCATGCAGAGCATCTCTAAATAAGGCTAGGTTCACACTAGTTTATTATGGGCAGCGCATAATACACTAGTGTGCAAAAAAATACGGCTCAATGTTTCCCTATGGTACTTACCTTGTTCCAGACACACTAGAGTATGAACGTGAAAAACAACTGACAAAGTAGCGCTAATGAAAGTGACAACAAAATCGCAAAAAAAGTCCAGAACAGTCCAAAAATCCAAAAAAATGAATAATGCTGCTGTCTTCCTAGGGTCCGCCGAAACCCTCGATTACTTCCAGTGACCAAACAAAAATGTGATTCTGTGAAGAAAGCGCTTTCTTCACAGAATCATGTTTTTGTTTGGACACTAGAGTATGATGCAAATGTGCCGCATCCGGAACGCTGGCTTTTGCATTTTGGCTGGTATATATACACCGCACACAAAATGTGGCCAGATAGGAAGAGTGGTGAACACTGAGGGAGTGTTCACACTGTTGCTGGTAAGTACATTATAAAAATATGCCGAGTGTATTTTTTTTCTTTTTTTTCTTCACACTAGCATATTACGTGCAGCGCATAATATGCTAGTGTGAACTAAAGGAACTAAAGGAAGTAGGATTAAACAAATAATACATACTGAAGGGATGGATGCTAAGGCACACGGTCTCAAAGTACCTACCTGTAGGTTCAGCGATTAAGAACAAGATTAGATACAATCTATTGGTTTGTCCAGTTGGTTGTTCTTTAAATCCTAATGGGTGAAGAATATGCTTTGCTTTATACGAATTTCTTAATTTGCACTAAGTCATGTGCAAAGAACTGATTACCTTCTCCAGATTATGAGCTTGAATATTCACCGTACCACTGTACCATGCTTCAGCCTGCTAGAGGATTGGGAGCAGCTTCCATGTTTGACCGTCACCCAGTATTCTGGGATTGGTATGCCCATGTCTAACCTTCCTTATTCCAGTGTTTGGGATTGATTATGTGAATTGCTGCTGTCTGGGCTGACTTTAGACAAACTTGGGCCTTCGAAAGAAATTATAGTGGAGCTCCAGCATTGTTCCCCTTAAACCTCCCCCTGGACCTTCACTCGTATGGGAGCAGAGCTATGCCTTGCTAAAAATGAAATAGAATTATTAAAGAACAAAGGGTCTGAGAATGAGACCACAGCTAGTCTTCTCCCCATTTTGCCCTTCATTAACCCCCGTCAACATCATTGTACAAGAAGATAACCAGTTAGCTCCCACTGCTATGTACTGAAAAAGGTGCAGAAGAATGGAAATTAATTGGGTAGTATCTGTCATGCACAGTTTCCTAAAAACACTAAAATATGGATTAGGAGAAAATAATTGGGTATTATTTACTTCCATGTCCCTTTCCAGAAGCTTTTTTTAAATACAGACAAGGTTTACGTTTCTTTTTCACCTACAGTTTTCAGAAACATCCCAAATAAATCTTGAATGGAAATAATTGGGCAGCACCTTGTCGCGTGCAATTCGAAACCATCAAGAATACAGGACAGGAAGAAGAATAACCTACAGCCATATAAAAACTAGAAATTTTCCTACATCAAGTCAAAATAAATAACTTTAAGGCATTAAAGGGAGCAATTCTGACCCGCTAGTAACCCATTACTCACCCATTGTTATGTTCTTTGGTTCCGTGTTGCTGAGACAACAAAATCTCTGTTAATTGCGCCTTCTGAAATGGCAAATGAAACTCAGTAATTGTAATACAGGAAAAAAAACTAGCCAACGAAAGAGTGATATCATTGTGATTTAGGTGCCCGGCAGAGGGTATTTAAGGCTATACCCAGCAGGGAACAGATGAGATAGCCCAGTTGTGGTTGTAACTGCTGCAAATCCACTGTTACGCCCATGCTGGGGACCTCTTTCAAAATTGCTTTTGTAGAAATAAAAGTCATTAAAAGGCATTTTAAAAGGCACTAAACTATTTACTGTGATATCTATTATAAATGATTTTGTACTAAAGTTGGTCTTGTACTTTAAACAAGATGCTTTGTTAACCTGAAATAACCAGTCAGTCCATCACTTCTATAGATCATTCGTACAGTTGCCTGCGGAAGAATTTCAATTCTTTTCTTTATAGAAAGGGAACATTCTGCAGCTGATTGAAAAAAAAATGTCCTCTCTTGAATTCTATAACTGCTAATAGGATCTAGTATGAAGGGTGAAGTGTTTGATAAGAAACATGGACTACTACCGTAGAGGACACGCAGACAACATTTCCTGTTAGAGTGAAGCAAAGGGAACGTAAAAACCTAAAGACTTTGTAGACGTTTACTCCAGACAATATCTGAAGGTCAATAAGAAATAAAGAGATTGATCGTGAAATTTGCATCTATTCTCCTCTTTTCATCATGGAATATTCATCAAACTCTGAGAGCCTCATTGACTAAACTCTGAATGACTCTGAATAGTGGCAAAGAGCTGTGAATTTGCATCTATTCTCCACTTCCCCAGGTTCTCTTATTGAGTAAACTCTGTGAAGTGGGAATACATGACCAAATCGGGAAACTATACGGGTCACAAACTTACAGAACTCTTCACATCATTTTGCGTGCCCAGGTACTTCTGCTATTGACTAAGTGGAGGAGTGTGTCCAAGGTGCGAATGCGACTAGGGGTACTGTTCCGAATTCACCTGTTTGACTTTGCAACTTCAGATTGGGAAATTGTGAGGTTGGTTGCAGGGATCCAGTGTTGCATAAGGTGACTATTCATTCAAAAGTGGAATGGCAACTGTGACTAAGTGACAACATGACCTAGGGACAAGGTGACATAGAAATAGATAGAATTTTCACAGAAAATAGTTAATATTTAATTGGTGAGACTGATGTCATGGCCTTTCACTTGTTGAATTCAACTCCCTCCGCATGATTTCTCATCCTACTTCTATCAGACTGACTAGGCCACACTACACATCCAACATCCATCGCTGCTATCCACCTAATTTGCTAGCACATTCTTCACTTAATCAATAGCCATCTTAGCGACTTTAATGACCCCACTAATGACTTTTTTTTTTTAAAGCGACTAGCGACAAATCTAGCGACTTTCTCTGGTGTAATGTAATGTAATAGCAAATCCGTGACTGCGACAATTCTCCCATTGTAAAGTCATCACCGCGACAAATTCTAAAGTTGTGAGTGTGATAATTTCCATAGTATTGTCACGACTGCAACAATATTTGCATCATAACGACATGGCATGCAAATTTCCCATAATGCAACTTAGGCTATGATGCCATTTAGCAACTTTAGCGACTTTTAAGACAGCCAATAGCTTCTTTTCTTACTTAGGAGTTGGCAACACTGTTTCACATGAGTCTCCGGGTGAAATTCGGCAAGTTCCCAGGTCTGCTTATGGCGTACAAGGATGTTAAATTCCCTTAAAGTGAAAGCAAAAAAAAGCATTCATGTGGATAACCAGTGCCGCTCTAACCTGGCTGAATTTCTCATTGCTGAATTAGAGCGCAACCTCTTCTGTACCACTTTACTCCATTCCCAACTCACCACGTACGTATTTCATTTAAAACTTAGTAGCAGATGCCGGTTAATGAAACGCTTCCCCCCCAGTACTTATGGTATTAAACAACTATCCTCAGTATCATAATACTTTAAACTGTAGCAATGTATAGAAAACTGTAACCTATATTCCTGGGATCCTTTCAGAAGTATACGTTTGGTGTAATAACACATTGTATTTCAGCGCCAGTGTTCTTTTAAATAACCTGCTCTTTCTTAAGTCATAATAAAGCCTATTTAATAGCATCGAATGTTCCAAAGCAGCGAATTGCGCATACACAATGATCAAAAAAAAATTACAGGCTTATGGCG
>WMED01022635.1:0-11627 GCA_019650415.1 Pipa parva | reverse complement strand
ATTTATGCTTTATATTTATAATTATTTATGGACTTGTTTCAACACATTGTCACACCTCTTATTACCCATCTGTGTATGCAAGTCTTCCTCCCATTTAGACTGTAAGCTCTACGGGGCAGGGACCTCCAACCTCTTGTGTCAACTTCAACGTAGCACTTAAAGTGAACTGTACAGCGCTGCATATGTTTGTGGCGCTTTATAAATAAAATTATACATACATATACATACATACATGCTACAATTAAAAAATAAACAGACTTGGCTCAGACTATAATGAGAGAAGATTTAAAAGATGATTTGAGAGTATAGATCATTAAAAGGACTATTAACACATTAGTTCCATAGAAGACCATTTTACTTGGCAAGGGGTTGTTGATAAAAGATGACTGCAACCACAAAGGAAGAAGAACAAAATTTAAAATAATACAAATCAGGAACTTGAAAGATAACATTTTTATGAGCACTAGGTAAGAGTAATTGCCATGTCAGTCTAAATGAGTTTTTTTCTTACTGGTCCTTTAACTACAGCATTCTACCTTTATTGCTATTGTACACATTTAAATGCTAAGCTAATAAAGGTTAAGGGGGTAATTCACCATTGTGCAAAGTGAGCTTCCGAATCCTTCAGCTCACTTCGCACAGACTGATATGCGCTCTCTGATGTCCTGCATGTGGACATCAGCAAACGCTTTAAAGGGATTCCAGTCTCGGTGAGACCAAAAGAGTCGCCTCGCTGAGACTGGAATCCCTTTAAAGCGTTCGCTGATGTCCGCGTGCAGGACATCAGCGAGCGCATATCAGTCTGTGCTAAGTGAGCCAAAGGATTAGGAGCTCACTTCGCACAATGGTGAATTCCCCCCTAAGTCTATATGCATATGGGGCAGCAGTAAATGAATCTGCATTGCAGAGAAAGAGAAGTAAGCACACATATATACATATATATGTAGAGAGAGAGAAAAAGAGAGGATAATGTACTCCTTTCTGTAATTTATAAGGATTTTAATAGACACTAAGGAGTTCCATAACCATATAAAAGCTTAAGATCGCAGGCAGAGTGCTTTTATACCAGAAATGGAACTTCAAGGTGACACATAATATCATTATAAACTGCAGAAGGGGGTGCATTTTCCTTTATGATACACAGTGCAATTTTGGGAAACAAAATAAAGCAGTTTTCCACTACGAAACCTGTTTGTTGTTGCTAGAACAGCTTTTCACATTTCTTTTCTAGATCCAGCTCTTGCTTATGCCATTGTATTACCCAGTTTATATTACCTAGTTTGAGGCTTTATTGTTATACTGTAGCTTGTTTGGAAAAACTACAATTCCCATAATGCCACGTCACCCACAAGAGGGTATTAGTGCAGAAGAACCAGTTGGTGATAATTTTTTTCTTTTGTTTTACTTAAATGTATGATCTGCACTAATACTATATTTCAGAAATTGTGTAGGTTACTGATGCACTTTAAACTATTTAGACACAAGATAGAATCAGATGTATACAGAAGCCTTAGACAACTACTCCTTTTGTCATTATATCACAGAAAATTGTTTTCAGCATCGTAATAATGTTTCAGAGCATGTGTGACTACTAACCCCATTATTCCCTGTGATGAATTCACTCACAGAAAGGGTGGAGTGGCAGTTTGAAGGGATGCAGAGTCAGTTAAGAGAAATGGCTTAGGGAAGTTGAAGCATCAACATACTTCAAATTTATGTTTTTAAATAGGAAAGTGGATTTATGGATCCTTTAAGTTATAATCATACAGCTGTGATGTCAGAACTAGCCGATTATAAAATTAGAATTTAAAGAAACTTCTATGCACTTCCTCTGTGTACTGTGTATATATAGATAAATACCCATTTGGATTGGAATGACAGTTGTTTAAACAAAGTATATGTAATTTGAATATGATTTTATCTTTACTGACAGCAGCCATATTCTATATGGTTGTTAAACATACCCCACACAGTGCCATTGTTTTCTAGGGTGCTTTAGCTTACACATATTTACAAAGTGTGCCTGAAAACCAAACTTTTAAAGCTAAATAGGTAAATATCCTAGTTTATAGACACAATATAGAATTTTTGAAAGCACAGACTGAATATATATTAACTATTAATGCATTTCCAATTTCATTTCTTGGTGTCTCTGTCTTTTTAACAGTCACAGAGACGTTCCATGGCCACTAAAAAGCATGTTCCTGGGTGTGGAACTGTAAGGAGATTTTTAATATTAAGGTGATACACTGCCATTTATAATACACAAGGCTGTCTGGAAAAACAAAATAAAATACCTTAAATCCTTCAAACTTATTTTACAATTTGATAAGCATTGTTGCTAAAACTGTTCCTCATTTCTTTTAGTTTCAACTATAGACGGTGCTATTTTATCACTAGAAGGTTGTTATATTATTGCATGCTTTAGAGACTACAATTTCCTAGATACCATGTCACCCACATAGACAAACAAAGACCCTTTTTTAAGGTGGGTGCTCGAATAATGTAATCACTACATGCGTCATGTGACATACACAGCGTAATGAGTGCCTCCAGACTTCACCAATAAACTGCTCCCGGTGTGCTCCTTAGGGGCAAAGAACTCAAAGCGCTACAGTTCTCTTTTCTAAGGAGCACTTCAGGAGCAGTGCTTGACTGCTCAGACTCCTATAGAATGACAGCATGTGCATGGCGCTCCATGTGGCGGGGGCAGGTTTCCTGCAAAACAGGGGCACCGGTGCTGATCCTACTCGGAAGCACTCTGTCCTGGAGGTCTGCCCCTGCCCAGGAAGCTTTTAAAAAGAAAGTTTTAAAACTAAATAGCAAAATATCACACGTTATAATAAAGAAGACACTACACTCTTCTAGATTAGTAAAGTAGATTGGTTTTAGCGTCAGAAGTCCATTAAGGCATTTCTGTTTTCATAGCGCACAGTTTGAAGCAAGGAGTACAATTGCCCTTCCAGAGATAATGTACTTTCATTTAAACACACAGTATCAACAGTAGCAGTTATCCCAAGGTCCCCCTTTCATTTCTAAACTCGGACTGTTTCAGAGATCTGGTATAACGTATCAGGGACTATAGTAAGCAGCAGACAATTCACACAATTAAATCAATTCTGCCTACTGCATAATGAACACATATTGATTACACTGTTTACTTAGACCGCATTAAAACCTCAAAATTAGTTTTTCGTTAGTGCAGCGTCAAAATCAAATTGCCTCGTTGTAGTCCAATTAGTGGTTTCAGAAAATACAAATGAGCAAAACACCTAGTGTGACCAATGGAAGTGGAAATCATAACATAAAATCCTAATGATTCTGACACAAAGAAAAGCCATTAGTAACATGTAGACATTCAAATAGGAACCGTGGGCAGATCTAAACAGGCATTTTCATCAAAATATTATTTAAAGACTATTTGATTTATGTACATTTCTTATATACACACTTTTTTTTATACCTTTACTTCCTATGCTATTCAACTTTCCAGAAGAATTTTTCCTGTAGCTATTACTATAGAATCTGGTATAGCCTTTGCTAGAATATCTACTGTACATATTGTGACATCTGCCATGTATTCTTTATGATGAATTAAACTCATATAAACAGGGGTTTTGAGTATTATAAAATAAGGAGAATGTATCAACAGGGCCGAAATGTCTACTGACATCTAGAATTCAATCAGTTGTTGTCATTCACTAAAATAATTCTAGCATATGTATTATCTTGGAGATGTTTTCAAGTCATTCGTTTGTTCTCTATTCAGAACTTCTGATTGGTTGCAATGGGTTACTAGTAATCTGTAAAAAATTTTCCCTGGTGACACATTCCACTTAGTATCTGTAAGCCTTATCCTGTGGTCTACACTGTACTCTATATAGACTCTACAGCAGTGGTTCTCAACCTTTTTATTGCTGTGACCCTTAAGTCTAATTCCCCGTGATTTGGCGACCCCCATTTATTAATTATTATTGGGCAACCCCATTTAATCCTTATATTTCCAGTGGTCTTAGGCGACCCCAGGCAAATCATCATTCGACCCCAAATGGGGTCGTGACCCACAGGTTGAGAACCACTGCTCTACAGCTTTCTGCAGCCATTGCTTTTATTGGGACACTGGGCAGTTCTACAATAGTGGGAGAGACACAGGTTAAAGACACTGCATTATATGTGTGTACGGATACTGGTAACAAACAGACTGCACTGTAACTGGACACAAAGTAAGTGAACTGTGGTAACAAGCAGGCATCACAATAAAATAATAAGGGGTATATTGATTTGGTAACAACCAAGTATATCTTAGTCACAGAACACGATCAGATTGCTTAGAAAATAATATACTGATTATACAGCCATTGGCAAGGCACACAAGAATTAGTGGAGACCCTTACTTGCAATCTTTGCTAGATATAATTTTCTAGCATCACTTGCATTCTCTATGTCCATTCAAACTGCTCTGGTGAGTGGCTTGCTCTGAATCTAATAGTTAAACAAACTACTGGCTGTTTGTTATTCTGTTCACAAACAGCCAATGTCAGTGAGTGTATAGGGGATGCCCCCTTTGGTAGTAATATGATTTAACAGTAGAATGCAGTTAGCTTGCTTTAATATCTATAGGAACACCAGGTCATGTTAGCAATATTTTTAGTTATATTCAGTGATTTACAGAAGCAGCACAAAAACATTTTTTTGGTTCTCTATTTTACTTGCAACATGGAATGTGGTGGATGATTTAAATAAGATCAAGCATACTCTATCTAGAAACAATCAGGGTTTCTGTTGTTTACAGTACACATTGCAAGGCAAGACTAGGAAACAAGATGGCTTTACATGGATGACATATATATACTTAAATATAAACAAGACACTGCTCTTGACATTCCAGCTGTAGCTACACTCCATCAGTGAAAGGTATATGCAGAATTCTGTCTTCAGTCACAGTGAATTTGCAACTGCCTGGATCTGTGTGTTTGACAATAGATTAAAAATGCAACAACCAACTGCTGCTGAGCCGAGATAGCATCCCCTGTCACCTTATCTCACATGGCTGAATTGTACCTTATAATTAAATATAGAAACTACAGTGGCCAGCACAGGATCACAGAAAACAAATTGTCCTTGCAGGCGCACTAATTACCTGATAGGTAGATGTTGTCTCCGGCACTTACAACGCTGAAAAATTCACGGTCATAGAATGGGAGGCTGGCCAGTGGATACCACTTGTTGATTTGTGGATTTAGGCATGTGACTGCAGTGAGGTTCCTCTGATTCATTCCGATCATTTGACGACCCCCAACCAGAACAATCACTTCAGCCACACCTGCAAAGGTCAGGGAGATCTTTCTGTTAGTAACTGTAGGCTTATATGTTAAAAGTAACATAAGGTATATGGAAGGCCTTACTGATTATATGACTGGAGTTAAATTTGATAAATACCTGCATGTACAATCTACTGATATGCTAAGCACTTCATTGTCCTACACTTGCCCAGTAAGGCACTCTAAAATGTTATCTTCATGCTTACAACCCATTCAAGGCCTCCAGAAATCACACATACCATTCCATCCCCAGTTAGGATCAACCGCATTCCCCATTAGACAACTCTATGTAAACTAACAGTGACAAAAATCTCTGGCATGTATACATGCTTTAACCATGGCTGCCTTTGCTGAGGCTTCTTAGTGTCTCAACAAAGATAAGGCTACTAGCTGCTGATCCAACTACAGTCAGAAATCAGTAGGAGACAGAGGTGAAAATCTTCTGTAGGATAATGCACAGTCATGTGCTATTAGACTAATTTAACCAGAACATGGCGGTGTCAGGCTTAATGTCATCTCATACCTTTAGCTTCTCTTTAATGGATAATAAGTCAGTTATGCTCTGAGGCTTCCAAACCTTTACATCTGCTGCATTATGATCACATTCATTGACTACAATCCTTTAAGCATAATTTTCACTTCAAACTACCTGCAATCTGCAATTAAAAATGCACTTGAAGAAATATTCCAAGTTTACCTTTGTTTCTTACAGAAGCATGTGCTCACTTATTTTCCATTAGAGAAACAAAGCAAGTTAACTGACTAGGGGGTGCCTGGGAGTTCATCTGCACATGTATAACTAGATCTACAATCAAGTAAGTCAGTTGTTGTTCCTGTAATTTCTGTCTGACCTGCTCACTGCCAATAAGGGAGAGTTAGAATTTAAAGACTTCAAAAATGGGGCACCTTGATGAGTAATGTAAAATATTTATATCTATATACAGTATATATAAGGTAGGGTACAGTGGTCGTGTTAGTCCACAGATGCAAATAAAATTGAGTATTGATAAGTATCTCTCTCTGTATATATAAGGTAGACTACTATATATATATATATATATATATATATTTATAAACGTTTCAGTATCGTGACACTGTATGTAATCCATGTTCTGCTCCTGCTAGGTTTGATAATAATAATTTAGTATCTTATTTATTCCACTTTATGGTTCCTAGATGCAATTCTCTTACCTGCTGATAGCCTTGGTCTGGTACGCGGAGTTTGCATTTCTTGGCGGGCATGTGGAAGCATGTGATACCGCTTCGCTTCATTGACTAGGTCTCGACATGCCTCTGATGATTTTATTAACTCTTCATTATCCACAATATTTAAGAGGTAACTGGGGTGGATGAAAGGCAGTCGGACTACTGCCAACAACTCGGCAGCATGCTGCAAAGTAAAAAGCACAATGATCAGTTAAATGATGCATCTGATATTATAGTGTTATAAAACACAACTTTACATTCTTCTGAGACATCATAAAGTCATCAAGAGAAGACAACTCTTGATCAACACAGCATACAGAGCGTGGATTCAAGTATGTTCACTTCTCCATTTGTTGCCACAGAAAGCATTTATGAATAAGCTGTAGAACAAACCTTAGAGCAAAACTGCTCCCTCTTCTCTTGCTTTGCAGGTGTACACCCATTAAGTAATGGAACGCTGGAGCAGAGTTGCAGTTAGTTTAAATTTTCCTTGCTTATTTTTGTAACATTTCTTACAGTAGCTCTAGTCTGTGAGTAGGCAATGATTTCTCTGGTGGGACCAACACTGGGTCTTAGTCCAACACAAAGCCTGACTTTCTAAAAGGGGCACCCAAGGTGAGAGGTCTCTCAAGTTTTAATGTGATCAGGCAAGCTCCTGTAATAAGGTGTAATAAGCATGTACCAAAACAGACAAGACTGCTTGAGGTCCAGCCCATTAAGCAGTTTGCATGACATAGACTACAGGAGTTGGAGGTGGACATCCGTTCAACACAGTGGAAGACCAGAGGCAATAGTATAACCTCCTTAAAAAATCTTCATTGAAGTACTTTGTCAACCCTCTGCTTACAGCATTCATCCAATATGTTTACTGCATTTTAAGTACCTATTACATTGTTGTTTGCACTGTTGCTTGTAATAAAACTGCTGATTGTCCATACACAGTTTTTTGAGCTAGCCTGGGTAGGACCTGTGAATGTATGCTAGCCTTTTAAGTTAACCAGCGAGGATTATGGTTTTGTAGACAATATGGTGTTACTCAAACACTTCAAACTATGTAGCCCTGAATGTACCCAAGAGCTCTGGAACCTACTTTATATGTAACACTGCACATGTCATCCTGTATTTACTGATCCATAATCTTCAACAGTTTCAGACATATGAATAGATGCAGTTACTGTGTTTGTGTACAGTGTAGGGCTTATTACCTTACCATATGTTATATTACGTTATGTCTCATTTGTTAATGCCAGTCTACCACAGTAAGGCAGTATGTACCAAACTTACTGGCTGTTGAAGGAGCACTATTTTCTTTTAATTATTATGTGTTAAATACTGTATATCATTATACTGATTTTGCCATGTTTTCAGCTAAAGTCATTTATAAACAATGAAAATTTTGCTAATCTGTCTTTAATAAGACATCAACAGTATCACTTTCTTTTTAACGTTATGATCAACTTTGCAGATTAGAATGTTCAGCAAACCTATCACTGATTGAACAGTCCGGCAAAGTAAAACTGCCGAATGCCCATGTTGCATTTACTACTGCGACAGACTCTACCGCTTGATGAATAGTTTAATTACCTGTGCATGTAAAGTAGTGCGAAGTGCTCCATAAATCCACGACTGTCTTAACCCTATTAGGGTCATGACGAACCTTTTGTAGGTTTCAAATGCATAAAAGTACTAAATAAATTTGTTTATTGCATCAAGACTTTTTGACTTTGTCAGGAAATTCTATTTAAACAAAAAAAAACAATTTTACTAAATTATAAGATTCTCTTGTTAAAATTATGACCTTTCTATTGTTAGGGTCAATTTCGACCCATGTATAATATAAGATTAAAAAACAATATTAAGTCCCAAAAGTGAAACCACAAACACACTATAAACCAACAGCCCACAGCCAGCTCTACCTTCAACCACTTGAGGTTGAGTTAGGGGCTTCTATATTTACCTGTTTCACAAAACAAAGAAAGACAGACATGTCCGGGTAACATGGTTCAGGAGGTTCATTTGTTAATAATTTTATATTGAAAATAGGGGGTTATGCTCTCAAAAGAAAGGCCCAGGGGGCCACAACAAAAATATTAAAACTAATCCTTTCATGGATGAGGAAGCTGAACAAGGTAACCAAGAGGCAAGAAACAAATTGGATGATAAATAATTGTTTTTAGGGTATCTGAGGGCTGATTTAAAACACGGGTCAAAACCGACCTGTTAACATAAGAAATATTAACAGAAAGCTAACACAAGAGGAAGGTTAAGCTGTTGAATTTGTCACAAATTCACCACATCTCAGAGCTTGCTGAATACCTAAATATGGAAAAGTGGCAAATTGTGAATTCACTTCTTTGTGCGACAGTCCGGCCTTTCATGAATAAGCCCCAAATTATCTGTTGCTCCCTATAGGACAGATGATGGAGGAAGTCTAAGATTCTTATTGGAACGCTGTGAAAATAGCAGTGGAATGGAGACAATATTGGTGTTTCATCATATTCTACCTTATTTCACTCTTTTTAATATTTTGGTAAAAAGTGCTTTAAGTGGGAAAGTAGACTTTTTTCTATGTTATAAATATGTTATTTATATATACATATAATATGTTGCGTCCCAACAAACTCAGGCTAAAAAAGTAGATGCAAGAACACAATTTCAAAAAGTGATTCCTTACATTTTGTACACTCACAATGTTTCACCTCTCACCCACCCTTGTGTAACTGCTATCTTCCCGGGAGGGCGCCACAGAGGAGGCAAATTACAACGCCAAAGCTGCTCACTGTATACAATTCAGGGGGGAACACATCATTTTTATTGCAGAAAAGAAAGGTACAACTGAAGAAAAGAGTCTTGTGCCACCTAAAAACACTGTGTGATTTTCTGCAATACAAATGGGGTGTTCCCCCTGAATTTTATACAGTGAGCAGCTCTGGCCTTGTAATTTAGATGATTTGTCGGGGTTAGCTGGACTCTCCGTCCTTGGCTGGCTATTGTGGAAGTTGCTCTGATTGTGCTATTACTTTTCTCTACCACCAATAAAGATTTTTCCCCAGGTCTCCCTGATGGGCACCACTACCGGTTGAAATCCAGATTTGTTTTTTTGCTTTGAACAGTGCTTTCCATTTAGGATGTCCAAAACTTTCCGTTAGAACGTACAGAAAACTATTACCATCTACATATTATTTCACCAGAATGAAACAGTGCAATTTACTGTAAAGTCAACACATCATGCTTTGAGAGTTCCAAGCATTCATCCCTGCATCAAAATAAAGAACTATAGAATGCATTCAACAACGCTTTTTTTTTTTCTATTTTAAATTGTTATTCTGCACAATCCCCGTGCTATACAATTGAACAATAAAAGCTACAACAATATGCAAATGAATCTAATTTCAATGGCACCGCTATTACAACAAGGGCACATTCTTTGAAAAGAAGTATATTCTGCTCTGTTAGAAAAACCACTTACACATTTCTCTAGAGCATATGGCAATCTCCAAGGCTTATATTGTAATAAAGACTGAGATAACCTTTGATATCAGCAGCCTGTCTTTTCCACTACATTGTTGCACTTTAAAAGAAAAAAAAAGTCAGAAGAAGTTTTGCAGCAGTTATGTTGGGGGGATTTAAAGGCAAACTAATCTAAAAAAAAAAAAAGCCTTTGATTATTTGTGCTTTATACAAAGGATAAACTCTCATTTATGCCAGCTAGTGGTAAACAATTTTAGGCCACGTTCAGCCATGCCACCAGCCTGCTCTACTGTCAGAGGATTTTAACCATATTTAGGCCTCATTGACAGAAAGTCTTTATTGTTTCAGCAAATTCTATCAATGCTTCTGCAATTTTGTCACAGAAAAAGTCTATCATTTTCCATGGACTAACATACAATTAATTTACTGACAAACCGCAGCCCTTTGTATTGAATAGGTAACTGCGGCAAAATGCCTGACGAGAGTTCCATTGGTGTTGTACTGCTGCAGAATTGCTTCCGAACTACTGTCAGGCAGTAAAATGCTTGTGGGAAAGTCACTGAGCAGTTTACCACGGTCACGCTTTAAAGGAATGGGTCACTGTTTGTCTGTGTTTACTATGTGTTTGATGACGGTTTCCTATCTGTGTCATTGCTCCTACGCTTGGGCCACACTACCATTTTCACAAATTATTTTTATGATCCGTTTTTCCTCAGAGAAGTCACTTACTCTGTGAAAAGTCGCCAGGCTTAAACTGCTTACTGCTTATCTACTTTCCTTATTTTTACATGTTGTTTTACAGCACAAACAAAAACCTTTGTTTCATTAATATAACTGGTACTGACTGACTGGCATTTAAAATGCAGCACATTTGGTTTCCATGCAGCTACAATATAGGTGCATAGAAATGAATGGGGAAATTAGTGTCAAGTAGTAAAAATGCACCAAGCAGCCACTACTCAGATGCTCAGAAGCACAGTGTCAGTGAGAGAGTCACAGACAACCAATAATGTGATTGTAGGTGATCAGCTGGGCCCAGGAACATAATAACTACAGAGATCACAGAGTTCATGGTTGTGACTGAGCCTAAGCCTCCAGACCGCTTCAAACTGCCAACTGGGTCACCGGGAAAATTAGTCGTGAGCCCCAGAACCCTGAGGGGGTCCACCTGACAATCCAGCCCATCAAGACTGAGATTTCCTCTCTCACCAGCCACATCATGTGACATCATACCTCACATGATGGGGCTGACACAGGGGTGGGCCTACCGGTGGAACCATCAACCCCAGTTCAACACTGCTCCCAGAGGGCCCGGCCACTCTACCATGAATCTTAAAACCATGGGCATCTGGGGGGAGGCAAAACCGCCATGGTTCATGACCTCCGCACACCAGAGGGATGCATCAGGAGTAGTCCTAGCCTCCTGATGTACCTCTCTGCCTTTATTTGTCTGAAAGATGCACCAGACTCCTTGAAATTTTGAGATGCCCAATGGTTACAACCTCTCTTACCTCTTACTTTTC
The DNA here is from genome assembly GCA_019650415.1 of Pipa parva. NCBI lineage: Eukaryota > Metazoa > Chordata > Amphibia > Anura > Pipidae > Pipa > Pipa parva. The sequence goes on along the minus strand of WMED01022635.1, from coordinate 106 downwards.
AATTCCTTTGTTTGGAAACTTAGCTGGTGGCACTGTGGGGCCCCCAATGCTGATTCTGCACTGGAGCCAGAAAGAGGGCTCCTGCAACAGGATGTTGCATGATCCT
>WMED01022634.1:0-11627 GCA_019650415.1 Pipa parva | reverse complement strand
CTAAAATCTAGGTGCGTCTTATCAGCAGGTGCGTCTTATAGAGCAAAAAATACGGTATATTGAAACTATACTAACAGCTGTGTTATCTAAATAGTAATAGATAATGCATTATGGTTGTTAGATTCATTGGAAGATAAACATTCTGCCTTTATTTCTTAAGATGTTTTTCAGTTTTAGTCGAATTTTAGTAAACTTTCACTAAAACACCTAATCAAATACTTAGTCAAGTATATCAAACAATGCATTGGTCATTTAGTTTGTAGTTGTTTCATTTATAATTAATTATGTAACTACATCTGTTTCATTGCAATTCTCTTTATAATATCCTTCCCGTACACTGATTCACATTATGCTAAATAATGCAAGGCAGTTAAATTGTTCACAAGCATGGATTTAGCACTCTTCTTGAGATTTTCAAGTAGGTGATTATCATCCTGTGGTATCTGGCTTCTAGGAGAATGCCATGCTGTACCAGACAGCCAACTGATTCAATTCCAGAATAAATAATTGATGCTTTCTGTCTCTAGGCAAGTAATGACCCAGCTAGTTTTCCAACTGGCTATGAGTCAAAAGAGCAGGTGAAAAAGTTCAGGTTATTTAAATCCTGTGGTGCCTCCTTCTGCCTTTGTACTTTGATAACTGACCTGAAGACATTTGCATAGATCCTCTTTCTTAAAGCATGGTAAATAGATAGAAAAATGCAAATATATTTAGAAAACATTTAGAACATTTTTACAGTTGATTTCAAATTGTCTTTCCAGTATTGTTACACTAGTAAAGGGTTTGTTTAGTAATGATAAGCCTATTGATAAAAATGTTTTACTTGAATATTTTGTGTAGAATAATGTAGATGAGTAAATTACATTTTGTTCATTAACCTTTATATCCTGGTAGATTTCCATGGTGCAGAAATGTCTATTTCCTTGCTATAGAGCTTTAAAAGTCACTTACTACCCTTGCTATCAACTAAACTTAGAGAGTCCTTATTAAAAAGGAATATTTAAAAAAATTGCCATAATTAAGCAGCAATTTGTATGTCATGTCATTCCAAAAAAAGGGTTTAACAGTAAAACTCAATTGCAAGTGTATTATATTATTCCTTAATTTTAATCAGAAAAAAATTAGCATCATGATACTCCTGAGGAAGGCTGGTAATTGTTTTAGTGCCTTAATGAAATGTACATCTCTGTACCTGAAACGGAGCTGTGTTGTTATCTTTTTTCAGAATTGTTTCATTTATGGCTTGGGAAACCACAATATTACTACAGTGAAATATAACTGAGGTTGCAGAAAGTGATGTTATAAGGTAGAACATAGAAAAAAAAGTGACAATTTAATAGCAGAGCATCTGCTGACTGTGAACTGCTTTGTGCATACTTCCTATCGCATTTGTAAAATAATACATGGTTTATTCTGCAATGCAAATGTGTGGATTTAATCCTGGTAAATGAAGTGCAGGAATGATGAAATGATCTGCTTGCTAGCTAGAGTTTAGAATTCCTTGCTCTTGATATGCCTGCTCTTGTTGGGTATCCTGAATTTTGTTTTTACCCTCTATCATATTTGTACCTTTATATACTTTATTTAATATATTTCTATAACCAGGAATCAGTTAAGTTATTAATAAGTCAATTAAAAATTATCAGTGCCTTTTTAAACTGTATCTGTAGTGTGCATAATTTAACCTAATTAGGATTTAGTCATATGTATTGTTTAGTATCTTTAGGCACACATTTAAGGTATCAATTCTACATGTGTATTAACACAATAACAATGTAGGTGGTATTAAACTACATAATAAACCAGTAAAACCTATTGGGGGTTATTCACTAAAGTCCAAATTGTTACGTATAGGTGTGAATTCGCCATATAAAGACAGTTTCAATAGGCTGCTACTGTCGCAGTTGCATTTTTATAATGAGAATATTGTCACAGTCGTGACTTTATTATGGGAAAATTGTCGCAATCTTAACTTTAAAAAATTGTCACAACATTACAATGGGGAAATTGTCACTGATTTACTATGGGAATTTGCTGTTTGAGAATTCAACAGTCGAATTCGCACCTTAGTGAATAAACCCCCATCTCTTAGTTTCTCTCTACATCTGAGCCAGTCTTACTTAGCCTCACCTCACCATCTCTTGATGCCGTGATTTTTTATCCCTCTTCTAAATCTGTCAGTTAATGTTTATTTTCTACAGTTTCCTTTTAATTATCTATAGTACCTCATCCCCTATTTTTACAATTTCTCACACAGCTGTTTAAATAGTTATCACCCGCATGTCACCTAATTTGTTTACCTTTAGGCTAGGTTCACACTAACATATGATGCATATTGCATCATACTCTAGAGCAGCGGTTCTCAACCTGTGGGTCGCGACCCCCGCCGGGGTCGCGAGGCCGTCCCACGGGGGTCGAGAACCGCCTCCGACTCCCGGAAGTGCCGCAGGAACCCTTCTTATAAGGGTTCCTGCGGGTGACGTCAGCCGCAAACGTCACCACGTGACGCGCGACGTGATGACGTCAGGGCCGGGGTCGCCGGCCGAAAAGGTTGAGAACCGCTGCTCTAGAGTGAAAAAAATAAAAGATAGAAAAATACACTCCAGTGTATTGTTCTTACCAGCGACAGTGTGAACGCTTGCTTGGCATTTACAAAACTTCCTATGTGGTCGCATTTTGTGCGTGGCGTATCATATGCCTGCCAAAATGCGACACACAGCGTTCTGGACCCAGCATATGCGTGTCATACGCTAGTGTGTCCAGATGTGGGTAAGTACTATCTGCTTTCATTGAGCTGTATTTTTTTTCACACTAGCGTATTATGTGCTGCACATAATATGCTAGTGTGAACCTAGCCTTAAACAACATCTGTGTTACCCTCACAGTGTGTTTATTGTCCTCACTGTGTATGGGTGCTTGTTGGTTGGAGAACATTTTCTTTGTCTACCAATTAGCAAGCTATCAGTAAAGACAGAAATTGCAAAAGTTGCTTTTTCTGAAACACACAATATCACAATACAGTATACACCACTATATTATATACAGAAGTAAATTCAAATTTGTAAAGATCTTAATGTTGTCTTTTGTGCAAGACACCTTAACAACTATTATCATTTTACTAAATTAATTGTCAGTAAAATTAGAATTTTTTTGTGCAAGAAGCAGTAAAAGCATGGTGCACTTGCTCTAGGTAGTAAAATTCTAAAAAATGAGGTAAGGGAGCCTAGTCATAAGAGCAATTAGTGGGAACAGTTTGTTGTGGGCCCTGTGCTGCCATTGGTCCAGTCACAGCTAACTCTCATAATATCACTGTATGTATGCCCCTGCTTGGTGACCATTATTCACCTTTCAAACAATTTGTTCTTCTACCTACTGCTATTTTCATTTTATTCTTATCTTACCTTTCTAGAGAGGATACTAATGATTTCTAAAATAAACCACTTTGCCTAGTATACTATCTTTTATACAAGGCATATTTTCAAAGAGCATATGTATTCCAGTTGCTTAAAATCAAGTAAGGAAATCCTGAAAAACTATGGGGTAATTCACCAAAGAGCAAACTTACCCTCTGGATCCTTCGCATCAGTACACATACCCAGTTATGCGCTCGCTGATGCGCTCTGCGAAGCTCGCGAGGCTCTACTCGTGAGCTTCGCCAAGACTGGAATCCCTTTAAAGCTTTCGCTGATGTCCGCGTGCAGGACATCAGCGAGCGCATAACTGGGTATGCGTACTGATGCGAAAGATCCGGAGGGTAAGTTCGCTCTTTGGTGATTTATATCTTAGGCCTCGCTCTATACCGCATGTGTGGGAATACTGGTATAGCTTTTGCAATACATTTTTTGTAGTTTTAACCCTGGTTTACCTTTCTTATCCTCTTTGGATATTTTCAAGTCATTGACTTCCTGTTTTTCCTTTTCTCCCGGATGTCCCACTCTTTCTTTAAAAAAAAATGGTCAGCTGAATTACTAAACAATTCCTCCTTTCACTTAAACCACCAGGCATGTTGCCTAAGGATTTGTTTCTTTCTGGGATTTCACTGCAATTTGACAGTCCAATCCATCCTAGTTTTCCCAGCAGTGTTATCCTATCCAAACACTTGCTCCACCTGTGTAGATCCTATTTATTTATTTATTTATTTTGTTTATGCTTTTTATTGCCTGCTAAAGTTTAGAAAATGTCTAATGCTTAGATTTAATGCCCTGAATAATTCTGCTCTACCATACTGGCTGTTGTTAAATACACACCACATACAACTTGATATTACCATTGTTACAGTCTGCAAAAACCATTGTAAATATTTTAAAATACATTTTTTAAATGTATTTGAATGCAATTTCAGCTTTAATTACTTTAAAACATGAAATCTAATAACATGAGAATGGATGGGGCAACACTGTACACACTTAGTCATAACAAATATTTATTGTAAAAAGAATCCGAGGTAAGCTCAATACATACATCTTTGTTGGCAACAATACAAGAGAGTGTGCTTTTACATGACGTTTAGAAGAGTAATTAGTTGTTTGAAGGCAATCGTAAATCACTTTCATATAAATATGTCAAGAATCATTACTATTTGTTAATGGCTGTAGTTATACTAAAACAATTAGTTTATTTTTGTTTTATTTACTTTGCACATTAACTGATGGGCAAAAATAATATCCTATCCTGATCGGGGATGATTAAATATTTTGACACAAGAAGAACAAACAGAGAAGGTGACATTAATGGGAGAGACATCTGTGGGCACCACAAAGATGATGATTAATCAATGTGATAACAAGCCTTTATCACTTCTTCTCATTGCTGGCCTGTAGTTATCTATGATTATCAAACCTCAGTACTTCTATTAAAGGACCAGTAACACTAGAAAAATAATACATCCTAATTGGATTATCATAGCAGTTATTCAAACACATTTTGAAGTTAAATTCTTGAATTGTATTGCTCTTTGTCTGTTTTTATCTTTACTAAAAGCAGTCATGATGTGTATGCTTGTTAAATAGATCCTACTTAATTCCTATTGTTTTATATGGAGCTATAAATAATATGTATTCATAAAGTGTCTTGTAAAACCATATTTAAAATCTATATAGCATACTTTATAGACACCATTTTAAAATGTTTGTAATCAAAGTTTGAGTATATTGTAAAAATAAATCTGTTTGAGGCGTTTTCATTTTTTTTGTAAAGATTTACATGAATATTGTGAAATACATTTTTAAAACACATAAAAAGTACAAATATTAAAGGATTTGTAATAGATAAATAAACCTGTAACTAGTATACTGGTGAAAAATGGAAGAAGACAGGTTGCACAAAAATTCAATGATCTTTATTGAATAGTCTGATTGAGAAAAAATCCCCAGATGTAACATTGACAGATGATGTCATATAGAAAAAAAGTATAATGTGCAACACTCAGTAAAATTGACTTCTTTATAAATCAATGCCTTTCAACCTTGCTCTTTCCCAGAATGTACAGGAACACAAATAGATCCATTACAAAAACTCATCCCCATATTGATCTACTTGAGCACATGTATGGATATCCTGAATTTGTGGATCACTGGTATAAAATAGAGGTGTGAAAAATCAGAATATATAAATGTATGTATATGTCTGATAATACATGTAAGCCTTCACTTAGTAATATGTATTCAATTGTTTAATGAGATTGAGTAAATTGGTAAACTGAAGTCAGGCTGTAGTTCAAAAGGGTAAAATCTATTTAATCACAAATAAACCCCTAATACTTTTGGTTTCTATACAAAATTTTTATTGTCATTTTGCTTTCTCTTTTTTTGCCCTTATGATTGGTCATATTGACGCTGGGTAATCTCTTATACATTTTTATAACAATTGAGGGATTACTGGCAAATTCTACTGGCAGTGGCGCAGCGAAATTACATTGGGACAGAAACTGTCATCTTGATGTAACTTAATCAGTTGCTACACTGTACAGTAGTGTGAACTGGATGGACTTGTGTCTTTTTTCAGACTTATAAAGTAAGTTACAATGTATGTTACTGACACATTCTAGTGGCAAACTGACAATTTTAACAGCACTGCCTAACTAGCATATTGTACTGGAGCTAGAGCTTCAACCGGAACTTAACTAATGGCATTGGGGTATTATGAAGGAGAAATGGCATATAAGGGTACTTTGCAATCAGTGGACCTTTGCCAAATGAAGCAGTGGTTGTATTTAAATAAAGCAATGGTGGTGACATTTTCCCCATTATGCAACACAAGTCCTTAACAGCTGTAAAGTCAAATGCTACTTAAATGATCAGAATTCATAGACCTCACTGAAAAGGAGTGCGACCTGGAGTCCCAGCAAGGCACTGGCATGGGAAACTGATACTCTTGTGTTTCTCTCCTGTTTAATGTCTGTAATAATTTAATGAGGGAACCACCACTTATCACATATGTTGTTTTAGAAATTCTGTGTGTTTTTCTGGATAGACAAAATATGTGGGTAGAGCAGAGAGATATAGTAATGTTACAAAGTGTAAAATGTGACACAGCAAGGGTTTCCTTGTATTTTAACCTTATTCATAACCTTTGTTTGTAATATTAGAGCATAACCAGGCGCATAATAGCAAGAGAAATGTTCCTGTGTCTTAGGGGGGAATTCAGGAAGCTCCGAAGTGAGGCGCGTAGTGTTCACCTCACTTTGGAACAAGTGACATGCGCATGCTGATGTCCTGCACGCGGACATCAGCATGCGCATTAAAGGGATTCCCCTCCTGGCGAGGAGACTCGAGTGCTCTCGCCGGGAGGGGAATCCCTTTAATGCGCATGCTGATATCTGCGTGCAGGACATCAGCATGCGCATGTCACTTGTTCCAAAGTGAGGCCAACAATACGCGCCTCACTTCGGAGCTTTCTGAATTCCCCCTTAGAGTTACACCTCAGACTCCCTACTACTAGCAATACAATTGTTCTCTGATAATCTAACCACTCACGAACTTCCATTTACCATCCCATTTATGTAGCACTTTGCTGTAGAAAATTGACTGCCACATGTGCACTTGTAATTCATAGTGTTTTGTTTTTTGTTCTGACTGAGCTAATATTGCATCATTTTGCTTAGGTTTAGACATTTCAAATTTTTCAAATGTCATGGCCACTGCTGCTGTCCTACATAGCTATATGTAATATAAAGGTGAAGTAGTAGTTTGTTTTTATTTCTAATTGGGTGTTTTGTATATCCTGTTATTATATACTTTGTTATCCAGCCTATGGCATTCGTGCTACAAATAAACTGAACATATTTTTTTGCCTTTGTGTTATGACATAAGAGAAAGATGTATTTGCGCAGTCTTGCACTGTACATCAAAGCTTGGTCATATTGCAAAGCAAATTATTTTGTCACCAGGGGATATATCAATGATGGAGCTGTGAAAAGTCATCAGTCTGTATCCTACACTGGTTTTATCCAAATGTCAGATCACACAGATGGTCCTTCTTTTTTTTTTTATCACTGCCACATATGATACGCTTAAATTAAACAAAAAAAATTGTTATTACAAAATGACCATTATCACATGCAGTCTGTTTAGATTAGCCTTTGACTTTTGAAGGTTGCTGGGAATGGTAGTTTATGGTAGCCCTAGGTCATCTTAAGGCTTACCAGATTTTGAGAATTTCAATGAAAAATATGCCATAACAGTTAATTTTAGTTCAAATATTAATTAAAGCTTAATTAAAAAAAAAACAAAACATACATGTAATGTATGGTGCTCTGTTCCTTTCAGGGAAGGGTATCTACATGCTGATAATCATTATACTATACATTGGATCAAAACATATAGTAAACATGCCAGAGATTCTTAAATGAATGCAATGGATTTCTTTAACTGGGTAAAAGATAAGCAGTCATACAACAGTCAATTAACACTCACTGTATACAATTCACACAAGTATTGTATGAATATTACATATTTCTATATTTCTATTATCACAGAAATTCCAAAGTTAGGGATGCAGTTTATCCCAAAGAATTTTTTTACATGTCTCTGCGTTACTCAGCATAGCTTTAACTCCATTATTAATGGGGGATATTTATAAGACTATTTTGACCTTTACAGTCAGCTTTTCCATATGATTAGACGTTTTGATTACGCTGTTTTATATAGGGTTGAAAAATAAATTGTTCCATTGATAAATATTGATGCATCCAAAGCGGTAAAACTTTGTAGTATCTTCAATGAGGGTTTCCATTCCATATCAATATTGAAAATGAATTCGACTTTGGTTAAGGTCACAGAACCAACTTCATGTTTGGCAAAAAAAAAAAAAATGACTGAAAAGCTTTATGAATAGATGAAAAAAGTGTGATACCAAAAAGATGCCACAATTTCAATGGAAAATAAATAGTCAAAAATGTTTTGACTATTCCCACTATGTCACTTCTCATTTGCTTTTGAGATTTATCAAATCAACAGATGAACAATGTGGAACTATTCTCTAGGAGCTCAAAGCCACATAACCTCATGTGCATCCACAGAAAATATTTTAAGGGAGGGCAGTGCCATGATGTCATGACATCATCACCTTGTTACATAACACAGCAGAATGGTTGGCATTGCAACATTGTGGATTTCGCCAGCCATCTATTAATCATATAGAGGGGTGTATCTGGTGGCTAGAACCCAATGCACCCCTCTGGGGTGAGGAGGCCATGGACCATGGCTGTTTTATGGGGATGGGGGATGCCCCCCCCATGAACCCCTGTGCATGCCCTCTGATACTTCAGGGGTTATAATGAAAAATAAGTTAAAGGAGAACTAAATCCTGATAAAGATTTGATCTTATAACAATGTGGCTTAAGTATGAAGCTTACTATGCCAACTTAGGATGATCCAACCCTATGGCACTAATGATCTGTGCCCCCAGTGTTGTAACTAGAGGCCGACATCTTTAAAATTATACCCAACCTTTGCTCTGTACATAAGATACATTGTTACAATATAACAATATATTTCAGACTTTAGTTCTCCTTTAAAAGGCTTATTAGAGATTTATTATCAAGAGAAGTTTATACATAAGGGGAGAGTTATATAAAGTATTCAGTGTTCACATACCTGAACCCAAAAGGTGTATGAAGTTCTGTACCACCATTTCTATGGTCCAGCTTATGCCCTCCTTCCCATATACTACAGCCCTAACAGTAAGGATTCATTCTTAATGACTCCACTCCATATTATGGAAGAATATTAAGAAATAAATAAAGAGGCTGAATATATTTTACTGTACCATCATTGTAATTATATTATCTAAACGGAAAAGAAATATAAACAATAGATCAAACAGCCTGAAAATATTATTTTAAAGTTTAAACTGTTGTTTAATTACAATTGTAAATAGTAAATGATTTTGAAAGGAAATGAATACTTAGTTTTAACACAAATTGCAGTCATATAAACATTGTATATTTCATATAAAGATACCAACTCTAAATAAAGCAGCTCGTTACACTATCCGAGGGCAACACAGAATATATGTATCTATATAGCCAGAGCAGAACAGAGCAGAAAAAAGAAATCATTGACAGAGCAAACATGGATAGTAAAGCAGAATAATGGTATATTATGGATTCAATGTAATGTAACGCAGAGGCATTTATTGGGACTTTAATAATATTGCAAGTAAATGCAAGAGCGAAAGGATATCCATAGAAAATGAGGTTATGGTATTTACTGTAAATAAAAACCTTTCTGTTCAGAAAAGTGACAAAGGTTTTGGGATGTATTAATAATTATTTATATTGATGAAATTCTAATACACATTGTAAAGAAATACTGTATTATACGGTATTTCTACATGCTAGGATCTACCCATTCTGTACTGATAGTGAAGCATCATCCTTTAGCAGGATTGCTATAACTGGCTGTAGTCCTGAATCTGAAAGCAAAAACAACAACAGGTGCCTCTGTAGAAGTCACCTAGCTTGCTAATAATAATGTAGGAGGTCCACAACTGGACTGTAGTTATACAAATTGGCTTGGCAAGAGCTAGTAAAATGCAAATTCTTGTTTTCTATGTAAATTAAACTGTATTCACTAACAGACAAGGCTATATTATATGTATACCGCTGTACTGGAGGCATAATTAATTGCTTTGCTCACAAAAAAGACTACTGGGCAAATGTATCAAGTGGCGTTATTGCAATGGTAAAAATAGGTGCTAGAAAAGAACAGCTATTTACCATTAAAAGTGCGCCTAATGATAACTTCAATTTCTGCATAAAAATGTTAGCAATTTGCGTTCTTTTTTTTTAACACTAATTATTAGTTTGTGTAAAATGTTAGCATTTCTCATTTTTGTCCAAATATTAGCAAAATGTTAGCCATTTTCACGTACAAATAGTAATTGCTAACATTTTGCTAACATTTGGACACAAACAGAAATTGCTAACATTTTACCAACATTCTTTACACAAACCAGTCATTAGCATAAAAAAAGAATTCAAAACAGTAATTGCTAACATTTTTGCAGGCAGGCGTTAATTTTTCTTCTTATAACAGATCTTAAAATCGTTCTTACCTTCATAAATCAACTGCGCCTGGTCTTAATAACTGATTTTCGCAAAAAATAAAAACGTGCAACTGGTGCAAAATGGATAAATGATAAATTGCTAATAAATGAACGCAAATTGCTAATATATGGATGCAAAGTAATTTGCGCCTATTTTTTTGTTAACGCCACTTGATATGTTTCCCTCTAAGTATATTAGTAAAAAATGTTATCATGCATTTACAGCATACATTACTTTTTATTGATTGGGCTGGACTGTTCCTGTGATTTTGCTCAGGGTTCTTTCCCCCCCCCCCATTCATGATCTTCTCATGTGATCTGACACTTTCCTCGCATATGTGTTACTTGCTGGAATGCAACATGTGCCCCATAACCAGAAAGTTCTGGATTGTCACCATTTGCGCATGTGCGCTACTTGTTGCACTGTATGCATTCCGTCTTCAGGAAGATAGACTCTTTCCCCAATGTCTTTAGATAGAGATGTCTTCTTCACTTTGAAACATTGTCTACTCTTCTATTACATTAAAAAACACATATTTATAACATTTATATTATACATCTACCCATATAGCAAAGTTTAAAAGTGATACCAAGGGAAGTATATGAGTTATCACCAGATTGGCAATTCCGAGTCTTCTTTGGGTCAAGCAACCCAGGATTTACTGTACTTAGGTTAAAATTCTTTCTTTCTGGAGGGGGTGTGTGTTTATTTATAGAAATTCAGCACTTTGAGGACAAAAGGTGATGAATGCCCTTTTCACATAGTTTGTTCTGGCAGATACAGATGAGTGTTTCAAGGAAGATGTGGATCATTTAGCAAATAAGTCATTCCCCCCCCCCCCCTTCAGAGTGTTTGTTTGCCTTTCACTACATTTTACATACATTTTGTTTTGTTTTGCTAAATGGTTTCACCTATGGCCAGATTGAATTTTTTCAACAACAAAATTAGTATGTGTATGTGGTACTTTGCTGTGCATTTCCTTTAGGTCACAGTTTCCTAGTAAGTGGGTATTAGCTATATTTATTTTTTTATTGGTCTAATATATTTATTGTCCTATCTGTGTATGTAAGTCTTCCTC
>WMED01022633.1:0-11627 GCA_019650415.1 Pipa parva | reverse complement strand
TTAGTGGAGGCTTCTACTTACCCCCTGAAGCAGAAATCGGCAGCAGTTCTTCCTCATTCGACTGCTGCTGCCACTGCACACAGCCCAATGAAGAAGTGAGACCGAGAGTGCTGATCACATGCACTCTCGGTCTCCTATTGGCTCATGTGACCTATCAGGTCACATGAGCCCTCCTCAGTGATCTGCCGGCTCTGACTGCCAGCTAGCTAGGGAGAAGCACATCTCCCAGCGCTAGCTGGCAGTCAGAGCCGACTTTGACGCGGCACACCTGCCAGTGTGCCGCGGCACACTGGTTGAAAATCGCTGGGTTATTGTACCATAGACAATAATGAGCCCAACTAAAAACAGCTGAAATCCTGGCTGTTATCATGATTAACATTATTATCATCCAATTCAAATGGATCTCAATTTGGTTTTTATTTTTAGTTACCGCATATACTTGTGTATAAGTCGAGAAATTTTAGTTAATATCATTTAAAATAGTACAGTCGACTTATACACGAGTCAGGTTAGTTTTGAAAGCAAAAAAACTAAACCAATCAGCAGAGCAGGCTAGAGAGAGCTGCTTGGAGCTGAGGCACTGACCCGAATCTGCAAATAATTACAACACATACACACACACCCCTACCTCTCTCTCACCGGGGGGGGGGGGGGGGGGGGGGGGGGGGGGGGGTTAGTCTGGCAAACCTGCTAACAGCATCCACCCATTGTTGCAGATTCTCACATCAGCAAAGGGACAGGGGTTAGACCGGAACACACAGAAGCACATGCAGTCAGAGAGAACAAACACTAAACTGTAGGTGACAGAAATAAATAAAATGTTATTGCTATCTTGTATTTTTTCCAACAATTCTTTAATATGTTATGCTAACAAAAACACCAAGTTTTACTCTTGACTTATCCATGGGTCATAGCAAATTTCATAATTGTTGGCCCAAAAACTGTCCTTGACTTATACAAGAGATCGACTTATACACAAGTATATATGGTAACTCTTAACCATGTGGATCATTACTAGATCTGGGACAGCCAACAGAAGATCGAGCTATGTAATCATGGCATTTTTCTTATAACAATTACAGTAAGAATACATAACAAAATTATCAGTAGATATAACTTTCAACTATCAAAGTTAACTTCAGTTTTCATAAACATTTATTATGAACTTTGATAATAATGGGTGTTTAGTATCCCTTGAAGGGTCAAGTTGATAATTGACTAAGAGCTTTTAACATGAAGCCAGTTATAACGTTTTTACAAGCCATAAGTTGCCATGACAAAGGCATCTTGTTCATTTTCAAACACTGTCTCAGGTATTAATGTTTAACTAAGTGTTATGGGAATAGTATTTCCCAGCTATTGCATACTATATATTTCTTACCTTTGTCTGTTTTTGTAACTTATACAATTATTATTACATGTTTTAGGCCCAGACATCAGAGCAGAAGATAGCATGGCTGACTGAAATTAGAAAGATATTAACAAAGCAGCAAGAACTTATAAAAGGTATGACTGTCACAACCCATGTGGCATAAAGTGCTAATTTTTTACATGAAAAGATGGCAGGTCCCCAAACATTTTATACCCAACAGAAAAGAGTTTGTTAATGGACTAATAGGTAGTTTTTATAAAATGACTAGGGTCACTAACCCTGCATTACCCTTCTGATAATCATCCTGGCCAGTGACAGCAGACAAAACATAACCTAGCTTGTGTCTTTAGCAGTTGAGAAGCAGAAACAGAATATATCCTCCGATCAGCTTTTGTTATCACCGCAACTGAATGAAGGGTAAGTGCTGTAATTGCTTTTATTTAAAACAACTGTTCCATATGTTTATCAGACTGTAAATTTTCCTACCAAAGTGAGTTCAGTAGTAGTTGCAGTGCAGACAATTTTCCCTATGGACTAAACTGCCTATTCATATGTGGCAAATAGTCACACAGTGATTCATGTGCTTAGTTAGGCGAATAAGAGTAGTGGCATATTGTTGAGAAGTAGCATCATCCTTACATAGACATTATACTATAAATATCCATATTTTAATATGATAATGGGTAATGTTTCAGAGGGTGTAAACTGTGCAGTTGCCCAGGTCACCCACTACCTAAGGGGGCTCCTGCTTTATACTGACTTGTTCTGTTCACTCTCCCTGACAAGCCTGAATATTCTGGGAAAAACTGCACACTGTAGATGGCTAGCTGCTCTTATTGGAGAAGATCACGTTGCTGGTTGTTTTTTCAACATTGTTGAGGCTGTCACTCAAATTACCAACTTAGCATTCTATCTGATCTTTTACCAAGGAGTGTGAGGAAAGAAATAAAATGTTGTATATTAGAAAAAGTAATAATTAGATTTACAGCCCCTTTAAATGTAATTAGTGAAGCTTTTCTTAATTTCTTTTGGCCCAGTGTGGTAAGAGTCGTTTGCTGAACTATACAGTAATCTGTGGCTAACATTCTAGACAAAGTCTGAATAGGAACCTACTGGCAAATATATAGGGGCTTATTAATCTGTGAGAATTCAAAGGTATCATTACTTCTTATGCTGTAACAGTCAAGAATTCTCTACTCCTTATTCACAGAGGATTCTCATAGCGAAGAAGCTACTGTGCGTAGTGCAGTGTAGTGAGCTGGAAAGTAGCAGCCCTGCCATCAGCCCCATAATTCGCCACTTTGATCTGGTGAAGTAAAAATGGCAAATGTGACTCAATACACCTTGTTGAATTTCCTACTGCGGCGGCAGGCTCCTACACTTGATGATTAGGCGAATTACATGTGCATGCGCTCAAAAAAAGGATGTGAAGTGCGCTGTAAGTTTTCTATTGTTATATTTGTCCAAATTGTTCACAAATTCACCACATAGAGTTTGACGAATATGTGAAGATCAGGAAGTGGCGAATAAATGTGAATTCAGACATTTACACAACTGTTCAGACTCTCATGAATAAGCCCCTAAACTTTGTTCAGTAATGGACACTTTTACACACACACATATCTACATGAATCCTATCTGATGCAGTTTGCAAAGTATTGATGATTTTTAATGTAACTTATATATTGTAAGCTTGTATGGCAATGACTTGCCTTTTCCAGAACACTACATAGGTCTTCACTGAGTTCTGAAGAAAATGATTCTGAACACACCAGTCCTATCATGCTGGAAGGGTTAAATCTATCCCCTCACTACAAATCACACAGAGGTATGTATAGTTACTTTCAAAAAGCTTGTTTCACATCCTGGAACCTGACCCCCCTGAGTGAAATGTAAATGTATATTTTATGCTGATACTGGAATGAATTAGTCCACTCTCTGTAAACATTAAACACATTTTGCATTCAGTTTGGACTGGAATGTCGCAATCTGTGGAGATCTGCGAGGGACTCGATGCCTGGTCAAGTAGTCTTTGTTCCTGTCCCTGTTCAGACACAGAAGAGGAGGATACAATCCAGCTGGTTAGGAGACGCTTTTATTACTTTATTATGTATGTTTGTATATTTGTTATATAAAGTAGGTTACGCAACACAGAGCAATGAAACAATAAATTTAAAATACAGACATTAGAGAAGTGCTCAATATAGTACAAGTGTAGAAAATTAAAAGGGCAGCATCGTGGTCATCCATGCATCCAGTAGAGGCTGTGGCATTATTGGCGTCCTAGGCAACCCCCCACCCGGCGACCCCCACTCACCTCCAATATCGCTAGTAGAAAAAAAAAATGCACGCGAGCGCCCCCCTGTACATCCAGCGCCCCTAGCATCTGCCTATACTACCTAATGGGAGAGCCGGCCCTGCATGTATTGGAAGCATGTTTCACAGGGTTAACATCACTGCTTCCAGATGAGACAGGCTTCTGATAAGTTCCTGCAGTGGTGCATGGGTGACTGCCAGCTACAGGCATACAGAGGAGTAAGAATAGACCACAGCAGCAGCTGAGGGGGAGCACATTTAGTGTTATTTACAAAAATGTTTATTAACTTGTACATGTTGCACCCGCTTCATCCTGTATTTTCCCTTTAATGAGCTTTACTCCAAGACAAACACCAACCATAAGTAGTTTACTCTTTGAGTGTACCATGATGCTTACTAATGGAAGTCTGTAGGGGTCTCCAGCTCTGCCTTATGTTACATTGCCTTAAGCAACTACAACCAAAAATTTCTCTTATATATATTTTGTATGTTCATTTTGTCTCTCACTTTCAGTTCCATAGGAAAGACACAATCATGGCATTGAGTAACATTAATTTATATAAATAAATTCTGTCTAAAAAATACTGCAATTCTGAATTTACCAATTCAGATAATGCGCTTATTTAATTATCTTAAAAAAATGATATGACTTTATTTGTTTGCTTGTGTATGACATTTCTTGTTTGGTGATCTGCTTAGCACTCCTTCATAAACTACTGACTGACAATCAATAGAATATCGGCCGCTGCTGCTCACTTCTTGCTTTTTCACACATGACGAGACGAGCAATTGAGTGTACATGTACACATAAAAACGTATCATTTTATTTAGAAAGCGCAACAGAATGACGCAGCCCCAGCACTGCACAAATTCTGCCAAACAATGATATCTTACAGACATGGGTGGAAATTTGCTTTTTACAATACAAGTAGTAAAAGTCACAAAAAAAGATAAGATACAACAAGCAAAATAAATTAAACGTACTATCAAAGCACTCACAAGTATATAATTCAATCTTTTTTTGGATAACTGAATAAGAGAGGTGCACTGGTCCTGGAGGTACTCTAATACCAGGTCAATGCGAGGAGTGGACAGAGCAAGCTCTTCTTCCATCTCCCTGTTCTAAAAATCCATTTAATATATGGTCCCCAGATAGGGGACGTATCAGATATTAAACTGATAAAAACAGATTTTTTTATTGAAAAAATATACTTTATTCAGCATAAAATATATCAAAAACAAGAACATGCATAAAACAAAAGGTCTTGGTTATTCACTAAGGTGCGAATTCGACTGTCAGATTTTCAATCAGTGGATTCCCATAGCAAATCCGCGACCTCATCAATTTCCCCCATTGTAAAGTCGTGACAATTTTTAAAGTTGCAGCTGCAACAATATTTCCATAGTAAAGTCACGACTGCGACAATATTCTCATTATAAAGATGCAGCTGCGACAGTAGCAGTCTGTTGAGGCTGTCTTTAGCTGGTGAATTCACACCTCTACGCAACAATGTGGACTTTAAAGAATAACCCCCAAAATGTTTTGGTGAGATTTTAACATCACCTTTATTAAAAAAAAAAGGGTATCTCTTTCCCTTATACCTAACCTATCTAGGTTAGATCTCTGTTTATGATTGTGCCAAAATCTTCATGTACATAACAACAAAATCAATAAAAATGTGAAATTCAATGTAGTTGTATGTTCTAAAGCCCGCAGCAATGGTCTGTCAATATTTACATTGTGAATCAACAAAATAACCAGATTCCATCACTGATTCACAGAAAATAATTTCCATTTATTAAGCACAAGTAGACAGTGCCACCTTAATAAATGGAAAGCCTTACATGTGAACCAGTGATGCAGTCTGGGTATTAATCAATTTGGGATATGTGACTGTGACTGGAGGTCTGTACAGATATTACATCCAAATATTGATAACAGTAAAGAGTGCCTGGGATTTCTATA
This sequence comes from Pipa parva, assembly GCA_019650415.1. Taxonomy (NCBI): domain Eukaryota; kingdom Metazoa; phylum Chordata; class Amphibia; order Anura; family Pipidae; genus Pipa; species Pipa parva. The sequence goes on along the minus strand of WMED01022633.1, from coordinate 5,973 downwards.
TTAAGACATGAAGGTTTACATTAAGAAAATGTGGCATAGAATTCTATTAATGGCACAAAATGGGAAATGTAATTATTACTATGAAGAGCTGTTCATCTTAAACCCGTGTATGTGCTGTCTTGCAGTCTCCGGGTAAATATAAAGCATTGGCAGACTGCAAGAAAAGGGACTCTGAAGACATACTAGTGAGAAATGGAGATGTAATTCAGCTTCTGCATGAAGATGGTGAGGGACAGTGGTAGGTTTTTTTATTTCTTTCTTTATCATTCATGCATGGTCTTTCCACATTATAAATAGAGCATTCACACAGTACATACTGGTATATGTGACATTTGTCCCATCGCTGCTTTAAGAAGTTAAGATGCTAGTTTAGCTTATAGTAAGTGTGTGAGCCAGTTCCTTGCTCATGTAATGCTCTCTAGTACTCTACTGCTTCTCTCTGCTGAACACCAAAAACTTCTGTATGTTATAAACAACTGAACTCAGTTAAAATCCAACAGTTCTCTCCTAGTGCCATCAGTACAGATATACAGAAAACAATAAGCTAAAGTGTCAAACTACACTATATGAGTGTATTTGAACATACCTCACCTGAGATTTGTGGGTTATGGAATCAGCTGCAATGCTATAGCATCTGTAAAAGACACTAGTTTACCCATATCTGGGTTCACAAAGAGACTTTTTCTGTTGTATATAATAATTAATTGTATGTATAACCAGGCTGATATTATTGAGCACAAGGTTCTTTCTATAAACCCTTCTAACAAAAAAGTGCATACATAACCAGCCCAAGTTATTAAGTGCGGAACAGCTCACTGGTATGGAGATCCATCCAAAGGGCTTTAGCCTAAAGCATTTCTTCATGTTAAAGAATAGTATAAGATCCCAAATGGAACAAAACATTTAATACTGTCACAAGCAGCTCCAGCCACCACAGAGGCAGAGTGGTTTGTGCTCAGTGGTAGTCTATGTGCTCAAGCTGCTGTGTAGATGCACTGAAGTGTGTGTTGGGAGCACTCCCGCTGTGCTGTGTGTGTGGCAGGAGATTTAAATTTCAGTTTGCTCAGGCACTCGGTGCCTGACCTTCTATCTACTTAGAGCAAGATCTGTGGGAGCTAAACTTGTTAGTGTATGTCTACATTGGACCTTTTGTTTGGAATTTCTCAATTATGTTCCTGTGTTCCAGTGCTTTCTTCAGTGGACTCTCTGTCTCTTAAAGGAATAGTCTTCTTGCAATCCTGTGTTTCCAGTTTTCTATCTTCTGCCTATCTTCCTACCAGCTATCAGGGGGTGAATTTGGGGACAGCGACCTGGGGGTTCCTTGCAGTTAAGCTCAGTACTCCTTTGTGGAGGTTTTAAAGATGAAGGCCAGGGCCTGTTAGACTCTGTGTCTTGTAGTGAACCTACACTGAACCCCACTATGATACAGAGGAACCACCATCTGACCGTGACACTAAGCTAAGGCCACGGATCCCACTGGTGACCTGGCTTCAGTGGATTTACCCGCCCTAGTTACTCATGTGGTTTAACAGACAGCCAAACAGGAACAAATGATGCAGTTACTTCAGAGTCTCTCCACCCGCTTGGATTCCTTGCACTCTTCCACAGCACCTTCTATGGCTAGTTCTTCTGAAGCATCTTCCTTCAATACTAGCCCTACCACTTCTAATGCTCCTCTGATTCACCTTCCTTCCTCAAGTCATTACGATGGAGAAGCAGAGGCACAACATTTTGAAAGCCTTGATTTTATCCAGACATAGAGGTTTTATTGTAAATTGCCATTGTGTCAGTCAAATCTAATTCATAAACACAATTAGATGTAACAATTTGTGATCGATTTTAGTGAGAAAAAAGTTTTATTAAAACACTGTGTAAAAATGTAAAAAGAAAAAAAAATCTGCTGGAGTCTATGGGCAGTGGTTAAACACCTTGCTTTGGTATCTATTTGCATTCCTTCAGTTCTGCACATATGGGGATAAACTGTTGCCAGAATTCATCTAGACAAACATTTTATGAAAATTAACTCTGCCACTGAATTTTTAAGTGATATTTGAGCCACATTGGCATGTCATTTTTATATTATGAGGCTAATTAAAACTCCATGCCAGCTGATGACTCCTTGGGTAAGAAAACAATGGCAGACAGGGCCACTAAAGCATGTTCTGAGCATGTAGAGTGTTTTGGAGACCTGCTTTGCCACCTACCAGATATTTAAGGACAAGGCAGGTGTTTTTGGTCCCAAGCAATTGCTCCCTCCAAATCTCTGCCCTGAAGTTTGGGAAGGGATTTCTGCACAGCTAAGCATCTAAAGCACAATTAGTCATTACCACCTGGCATTGCCTAGGTAATCCCTTGGACATATTTGGCACAGCAAATAATTACCAAGTGTGACTGGCCAACTAGGCTCTGTACAGGCTGACCTGGAGCAACACACAAAAAAAATCTTGTATGAAAGCAGTGACCCCTTGTTGAAAAGTAGGGCATTAGAAAAAGACTGAAGTGGTTGGGTAAGTAATCCTGTAAGCAGATTATTCTCAGTCTGTTTTATCTAATGTCTGCTAGAAATGTGCTTTACAGTAACAAAAAGGTCCTATATCAAAGTTTATATAGATAAAGAAGCTTCTAGAAAATTTAGCAAATTCAACCATGAATATGCCCTTTGTGAACGGACTATGATCAAGAGACTTTTCTGTAAAATCAGAATTTATCGTTGTTTTTAAATAATGAGATGTAGTTTCTTTGTGTTCTGTGTAGAACATGCAACGTCACTAAATCAACCGGAATACTGTCCTGTTCTGTCATATATTCTGTCACTGTATTTACTAGTGGGCAGAATCTTAATATAAAGTGTGTTGACAAATATTTGACTGAATAATGTGTGTATTTGTATATAAATAGGTTGGTGAAGAATTTAAATAGAAAGAAAGAAGGCTGGATTCATGGGAACAACTTGCAAATAGTCATTGGTGAATGTAGGATCCGGGCAGCTAAAATGTCAGGTAAAGAGAAAACTATAACTAAAGTACAATAAAGTATCCGTCATGTTATTCATTTTCTATGGGCTTTTTGTGATGCATTTATATTATTGCAACATGCAAATTGCTGGATCTAGTGAGGCCACAAAATGCATCTATTAACATATATCGGATATGTTTTGCACCAAGCAATCAAGCTGTGAACGTTACATCACTCTCCCGAATACCCTTCTAATATCTAGGATGTTTGGTTGAATGGCAGTGCCGTACATACACCAATAGAGGCACCAGAACAAAATCTTCTCTGCCCCACCAGGAAATTACCAATTTCCTCTAGTTTTTGGCGGCAGTGGGTCCTCTATGGGCTCAGTAGCTGCTGTCCCCCTGGCCCTATGGTAGGTATACCTCTAGTGCATAGCCACAATAAGTGATACCTGTATTGCCAAATCAGCTGTTTTGGTTGTAAATGTGTAAAGTAAAATGCATTTATTAATTTCAGATACCATCCAGCTGACACAAAAATGCAGGGCCTAATATTTTAGGGAGCACCCTACTTGCAACAGTAACAACACTTTATGAATAAACATGATAAATAGGCAAAATAATTAAATGTTGGTCAGATGCTGTTTTCTTACAGTTTGCTTTTACAGAAGCACACCCAGGCCTGCAGGATGTATAATGGACCTGGGAGTGAAGGAAGCATGATGTAAAAATAATCCACAAGTTGCAAGTGGCACCTTAACTGTTTATCATTCTACACTTGAATTGTTGCCAATTCACACATCTGGCACCTTGATAAATATGCCCCATGCATGATGTGTCTGAAATATTTCTAACAGAACTGGAGACATAGAATTCCAGTTCAATGATCTCATTATTTAATAAAGATATAACATTACAATTATCCTGTACATGCTGATATAACACTGGTGCAAAATTAACAAACGTCTGTATGTAGATCCAAAGATAATACATTCTCAGGAAATATCTGTTTCCTAAAGCCTTTTATCTGAGTGCTGAAGGTGTGTATGCTTACTGTAGACATGCCTTTAGTACACAAATGACTAAAAGAATCCCCATGACACAAAAGACAGTTATAAATAGTTTCACTATATTATTTCTTCAACTGAAACTGAAGAGATTGATATGATTGTAACTTAAGCAGTTTCGGTAAAATCTAGATTACTATCAAATTCTACTTTATGAAAGCGGCATGAGTGAGAATTACATTATAGCACAGTGAGAACAGTATGACAATGGTTTGCTTTCCTAACGACATTTAATGAAAATTATCAGTATTTTTAGAGTTTGCTCTTGTTTGGATTACTACTACTGAATTAGTATGAGGTCTCTACAGCTGTAATGATTACCAGTAATAATTGCTCGCAATTTGGTTAAATTAGTGTATTGTTTCTACAATAGCCACAGTTACAAAAAAGCACCACATTTGCCTAGGTACACTTGACATTAAAGAGTCACTAAACCATAGAATTAATTCTTTTACCCACAACCTCAAGTAACTCTAGTTTCTGCTCCTCCCATCTTTTTATAGGCTATAATTACAGTGTTTGTGTAACTGCATATACATATAGCATAAGGCTAGAACTACAGTTGTTAAAAACTAAAAAGCTGCTTTTCTTCCACAATGCTGGATGAGAGACTGTAACAATCTTAAAATGTTACCAAAATTGGGCTCTGGCTAAAGGATATGTTATTATGCAAGGGAATCAAAACAATTAACAATATGTTTAGAAACGGTTTGCTTTAGGAAAAATAATATAATATCAAAAAATATAAATAGGTGTCCCATTCCTTTTAAGGCTGATTTTAAACTAGAGTGTACATCAGCCTACTCTTAGATCAGAATGATTAAACAGAAAATAATTTGGAATTTGAGTGCCACTTGTATTTATTTGCATGCAAGCAATGTGACCTACCTGTTAGTCCGACTGACTTGCTTCTGTAAAGCCTTACCGGTAGATGCAAATGGCACAATGTCAGATTCTGGCAATTCGATAAATAAGCAGGCGCTTATCTAACTATATATTAAATGGACCTTATTATGGAAACTTTTCTGTTTGTGGTGGAATTGTATTAATCTGATCAAATAAGCAACTGAAGCAGGTAAGAATCTTGTTCGATTAAAATGATTTGCAGATACTGTTAGGAACCAGCATAAAAATATACAATTACAAGCTGTCCTCGCTTGTGCATAAGAAAGACTGTGATCTACAAATCAATTGCTCTGTGACACATTCTGTGAACTGCAGATCCCATCATCCTCTGACATGCAGCTGCCAGCAATAATAGACTCTGTAAACTCTGTATCCCATAATGCTATGCAGGACCACTGCTGCCATTAGTAGACATTGTGTTAATCAGCCCTTCTAACAAAACACAGAAGAAGCAGAGAGAGAGAATCTTCAGGCACACCTTACACAAACTCGGGGGCCACATTCTGAGAAGTCCAAATAGTTGCGTAGAGCTATGAACTTGCTTCTGTTCTCCATTTCCCCATCCTTGCTTTTTGAGCAAACTCTGTGATACGGTGAATACACATCTAGTTTGGGTGTCTATGATAGTTGCAAAACTTCTCGAGCTTTTCGCATCTCTTTGCGTGCATATGTACTTCTACTATTGATTAAGATGCAGTGTGGTGCGAAAGTGTGAATGCGACTAGGTGTACTGCCCCACCTGTTTGACTTTGCCACTTCAAACTGGTGAATTTGCAGGGCTCCAGTGTTGCATAGAGTGAGTATTCTTTCAAAGTTACAATGGAGACTGTGATTAAATAACAACATGGCCAAGAGACAAGGTTATATGTAGGATAGTCTCAAGTGCTGTACTCTCCAGGTGTGTCTAGTTAAATGTATCTAAAGATTGTCATTCTTTTGAAAATGCATATAAAGAATGTTACAGCAGTGTTTCCCAAAGTTTATTTTTTTGTGACCCGGCACAAAGGATAAGCACAAAAATAACCGGGTCACAAGAGTGCCGC
>WMED01022632.1:0-11627 GCA_019650415.1 Pipa parva | reverse complement strand
CCCCCACAACTCCCTTGCACACTTTTCTGCCCCCACAATCCCCCTCCAATTTTACTTATTTTTTGCCACTTTTATAGTGCTGCTTAAAGTATTGTTGCTGACTTCTTGGCTTGACAAATACTCTAGTCTTTGTTTTAAGTATATAATCCTCATACTGATTTGAAACAATGACTGTCAAGAAATATCACTAAACTTCTGCATGCATTTTAGAATATATCACCTGGTGATCATCATATCATTAATACAGAACAAAACACAATAAAATGTATATATTTTCATATTTCTTATTTTGATACTTATTTCTAGTCACAGGTAAAATGTTACTATTCCAATTAAAGGGGCACTATCATTGAAAATGTTCCCTACAACAATATATAATGTTTAGTAAACTACTCATTTTGAAAAGAAATATTATGAAAAACGTTATAATACAGTATAAATACATAGTATATAGTATACTGCCTTATTATTGTGGCTGCTTCCTTATCAACACATCATGTCTTTTTGTAATGCAGTACTGAGATAGAGACTATTGTTATAACAGGGCAATGACCCTTATAGCCTCCTAAGCTATGTGATAACATTTGTCTTCATCACAGATACCTGGAGAGCGTATTAAAACATCGCTTAAATGGGCATTAACACTAGAAAAAGAAAATAAATCCCATCTGGATTGTTATGGCAGTTATACCTCCATATTACTTGTAATAATATTATCTTGTATGGTTTTGCTTTGTATTTATTATTCTCTTTGCTGCTTGCTTCATATTTGATATGTTCATCGGAAGGTTAGATAATACATATTTTTGATGTGTTCGAGAAAGCCCAACAAAGTGAAAGTAAATGTATTTTGAAAGTAATATATATTTTTGGGAAGTGCTGATTTTTCATAATATGCATAAAGGTTGTTCGGTCATTTTCACTTTTGATGTTACTGACATATTTATATTGAAAACATGAACAAAGGCAAAAAAAATAATAAAACCACTATATTTAATAATCTTGAATGTGTTTTATGTGAAATTTTCCTTTTTTTTTTTTTGTTTATATTGTGTTTTTTTACTTGTTTAACATTGGCTCCAAATGTCTCCTGTTATGTATTTAAATAGTATTTTGGTGGCAAGTTCCATTATTCTAGTCACCTACCAAAGATTTTAAAGAGATACTGGAAGACAGAACGGGAAAGATGTAATAAAATGAAATCCAAGGCTCAGATTTAGGTGGTTATTATTACATAGAGAATTCTCATGTTCAAATGAATGTTCCGCAGTTTGCATCAATTCACAAATTGCATACTGTAGCCATTTGCACATGTTCACTATTTAATTTATTGTATCCACGTCTATGAAGAGAACTGCCACAAAATGATTTCTGAACAAAATCTGCCTAATGGTAGAGGTGGCATCATTTAAAGAATTCCTCATGTATAGGCATGTTAGATCAAAGTGCTATTATCTGTTCATGGATCTGCTTAAAGTAGACATTGCCAGTATAACAATCTCCTTCTATATTAATTATTACATACTGCCAATTTGTATGACTAATCATTTGTTTCAGTTGAATAACAGCTTAAATTGCAGTAGTTGTTTTTACATTTAGCTTAAATGTTTCCCTTTTATGATTAGTGGCTATGGTATTTTAATATTGCTATGGACTGATGGAAAAACTCAATATCACCATATCGAATTTACCAATATTGTGATATCAAATTTTCGATATCGGCAAAAAAAGTTCGATATTGCAATATCGGTAAATTCGATATCACAATATCGATATTTTTGATCTTATTACATTTTTCCCATTGACACTAATATCTGAATTACTGTCATTCTTATTGAATTGCTGCAATGACTGCCTTGTACTTATATAATAATACATGTAGAAGGAGCAGAGATTGTTAACTGGAAACTTAAAGATTGTTGGTTTATTATGTTGCTGGAATATACGCTAAATGCACAGATGTGATTTATTAGATGACTTTATTTCCTCTTTAAGTAAAAAAGACAAGATACTCTACCACCTGAGTTTCTGTGCTTTAGTCTATATGTAGCTCCTTAGATTTTGAGAAGGGTATAGTCAAGTCAACTATGTGAATCTTTATTCATAACGCTGAATAGAAAAGAGGTTCAAATTCAAGAAGAGTAAGTGCATTGGAATGCAATCAGTTACACCCAAGGACTATCCAAGCTGCGGATAGTCCAAGCTTTTTTTATACTCGTTTCTTATCAGATTATTTGCTTCTTTGTATAATCTAATATCTTTATGTTTAATGACTGTCATAATTTTATTAGGATCTGTCCACCAACATGTTGATGTAACAGATATTCAACCTTCCATATAATAGGACAGCTCTTGCCATTTTATGAAAGACATCAACCCGAGTCATTAATATAACTGCCTCAAAATGAAATAAGAATTATGACGACGGAGAGGAGTTAAAATCCAATGATTGTAAAATAATCCGATTTATTTTGGACAATCACGCTAGACTTACTGAATCCAGTAACTCATAAATGGCAAATCTCCTTTTTTAGGTGCTAAAGTTTTATAGGATTATCATAAACAGAGCAGCGATCCTGTAATTAAAACAGTTGATTAATTTAGAGAAACAGAAATATAATGTCAGGAATTGTTTAGGCTAACGTAAGGGCCATATTCAAGCAAATCATAGAGAAATAAAATGGTGTTTCTCCTTAAAACTTTTGAGCTACAGTAGAAGAAAACCACAAGTAGATCTAATGTCCAATAGACAATAAAACAATTAAAGTACAAATAAATCCTCTGTTCAACGAATCCATGTTCATTAAATTCATATGATGTGACAGAGTTTGGTGAAAGCAACATGAATGAGATGAGCTGATACTGATACATTCTAACAAGTCAAAACAGTAAGGGGTGAGGGGAATGTATTTTATTACTTTTGATTTTGTTTGTTTATTGATTGGATCCAATAATAGCTGACTAATTCTGTCAATATACCTCAAATTTCATACCTATTTTCTTTATTTCAGTGTGATTTCAGGATGAAACACACAGTTCAGGCCATAGCCTTGTGGGGAAATAAGGCTCCTTCTCATAGTATCTCAGCCATGTTAATAACAGAAGATCAGAAAACTATTGTGACTGGAGGTTTGGAAGGACAGATATGTCTTTGGAATCTATCAGATGATGTGAAGGTTTGCAGTTTCATACTGTAAAAAGTGTATTTTTTTTCACAGTGTGATATGTGCCTATTGATAAAAATGTCTGTTTTTTTAATTTAAGGCATACATATTCTTAATTCAAAGGTATTTGTTTATGTTATGAGATATGTTATGGATTGTTGAAAAACAAATTACAGAAATAAGGTATTGCAATAAGAAATCTGAGAATAAGTGTGTAATTTACATAAGGGTAAAATTTACTACTACTACTACTACTACTACTACTACTACTTTACTACTAATGTAAGGTATGGTTACCTCCATCAAAATATCCGACTGAAAAGTTTCAATCAGTAAAAATCGATAAAAAAATATTGATTGATTATAACTACCAATCGAACATCCAAGATCTGCATAGGATAAACTCGAAATCGGCCTTTTCAAGTTTAATAAATTTTGCCCTAATTAATATTAATTAAATAATGTATTTGCAAATGGAGAATTTAGTATATTGCCTACAATATTCTCACCACTATAATTGTAATAGTTGAGAGTAAGAAATGTAATAAACTCGAAAATGCTGATTTCGGCCTTTTCGAGTTTATTCTGAGTAGATCTCTGCTTTTTGATCAAACAGCCGAGATCTACTCGGGATGAACTCACCCTATCAGTGCCAAATTACCTAGTGAGTCAATTTAGAATGAAATAAAAAGCAGTTACCAGAAAGAATAATTTAACAACCAATATATCCTGACAATTTCAGCAGCTGGAAATTTACATTATGTTATATTATGAACAATAAAACATACTACAGTTAAAGAGTTACCCTGTATTGGATCAGATATCAATAGTGCTTTTCCTACAAATTACTATTAGTATTTTTTGCTAGCATTACTAATAGGTATTTATTTGGTTTAGTTAATTAACTAAATTATTTGCCTGTTTGTATAGTCCTTATTTTTTTTCACAGGTGGTAACAGCTAAATCCATTCTTTTTGGTCATACTTCAGCAGTAACATGCTTGGCTAAGGCTAGAGATTTTGAAAAACAGCCATACATTGTTAGTGGGAGCGAGGATGGGTAAGTGTTAAAAATAAAACACTGATGTATATAGGCAAGAATAAACATGCAAAATAGCATTCAGTAGTTCCTTTTTCTGACTGATTGAGAAATCATATATTGAGTTCTAAGAGTTCTTTGACAGAGAGATGGTATATTGAGATCTGAGAGTTCTATGACTGAGCAGTTATAGATAAAGAAAAGTTGCGTTTATGAAAGTTTTCTCTACTTTTCATTTCATTGACTCTTATGGACATCAAGTGAGCTCTTTAATGATCTCACATTAACTGTAGCATAAAGCTATTATATGACTTCTTACTATATGACTCCTCTTGCCTTTTAAGGAACCAGTAGTGAATTCTGTATTGTTCCTATAATAAGTTGTGGCAATGTTCATGTTTTTCATTTGAGAATCCCTTGATTGTTTTCTCACATCATTGCAATGAATTTCTATCTATTATACCTTTCTAATTTAACTTTTTTTCAGAGACACTGCACAGCTGAATAGGCAGCTACTCTAGTTATAGCATATTGTGGTGACAGTTCCAGGACAGGTCTGGACAGCAAACAATGTATAAGCATCTCTATTCATGCTCACAGTTAGCAGACATTCATTCACAGTCAGAATAAAGAAATCTGTATGTTTGCTTCTTTTTTACTATGACTTCATGTCTGTATTATGGTGTTTGTACCTTAATAGCACTATATGGAAGTTATACTCCTTTATACAAATAGACAATGGGAATTGCCAAAGATGGCTGTGCTCGCATATAATATACTACATACTATGTGGTATAATATCCCAGACTGTATATGTGCTACAGTGATACTGCTATGAGATTATGGGGGTTAGTCATCAAATTCTGGACAGTTGTGTAAAGTCTCCTTCATTCACCACTTCTCCAACTCTGCTAATTCATCAAATGTTATTTTCTGTGATGTGGTGAATATGCAACCAACTCAACCTCTTACAACACCTTACAATGGCTATAAATTTATAGAGCTCTTGACTTCTCTTTCCATGTGACTATAAGGGTTATTCAGCTATTAAGCATCAGAGTGTGTTAACCTTATCCTTTCTTATGATCAATCCTGTATATATACAATATTTTGATATTAATATAAGAAAGATAGTTATAGTGACATTTTCTCCTTAAAACAGATGATGGAAAAATTGTATGACTTTGATTCAGTGAAGTAATAACCTGATGCGCATCATATCATTGTGCTTGACCTTTTGTGCATCTAATAGTGCTAGACTTGTTCACTTTTTCACCAAAGGAACACAGTGCTTTGTGGATAGGGGGAAGCGAAGTCGCATGTAATGAATTGTGTAGTGATGCAAATTCATTACACCTAATGAATTCAGACTTTGATGAATAACCCACCCATGATTCTTAATATATGTATAACTAATGTGCATTTATGGTTAATCTATATTGCTAGGGTATGTTTAAAGCTTAATATACTACTCTTTCTTAGACCATCTGAGAACTTCAGGTTCTTGAACATTATTAAATGTTTCTAATGAGAGAAAGGTGTACACATAATAGGGATATGGAGAGAGAGACTCTGAATGCAAAACAACATAAACACGTGTTACCTTTAGAAAAATTTTCAGAAAGCAATAACCATTATATGGGTTTTAAATTCCTATCCAGTGGCAGTTTTCTTTATGTACAGTCTGGCTATACAATTAATTATTGCGGGTACCAGAACAAGATAATTATGTAAAGTCAGATAAGAGCTTATTAACATAAACCTGGCCTGGGTAGGCTAATAGAGACATTTAGTATTTCTAAAAAAAAAGATCTTTAAAGAGCATCCTCTTGAGGGCAGTGTTTAATCTCAGTAGTACGTTGTTGTCATTGAAACAAAATAATGTTGGTGAAGTTAAAGATTCATTATGGCTTTTTAAAATGTTTAGCTGAGGTTCTGTGAAATGACCCATTTTCAGCAGTCTGCAGTTCTGAAGAATGATAGTTCTGGTGACACATTGATGAGCTATAATGGCAGTGTCCCTACAATCTGTTTTAGACCAGGCATGGCCTTAAAGTTAGCTTTGATGTTAGGCAGCAGGGTGTAATTACCTAAACAAAAGGGAAGATGGCCCATACACCATTCCCTTCTTAATGACCACAACATTTTCTTCAATGCCAGCTTGTTACAAAAGCTACATAAATGATTGTTCTTCACTTAAACATAGGAGTTAAGGAAAAAAATAGTGCCACAAAATTGCCCCAACCAATTGAGTAGAAATGAGATGGAATAACAAAAGGTTCTTTTCTTTTATTTATTTATTTATTTTTAGGGAAATGTGTGTTTGGAATGTTATCAATGGCCAGTGCATTGAGAATGCAAAGTTTCCATACAGACACACAGCAATATGTGTAAGTACAATGCTCTTTAACCCTTCAGCAATTACTGTACTTTCAGTATTCCTCTATTTCATACTTAAGCATCATCATGACCATCCACATATCATATTTAACTTGGTGCTTGACTTTTAAACCTCTGTGAGAACGATGCAGATTTATATCTGTTTGTCTGTCTGTTTATCCATCTAATTATTTATCAACCTGCCTTATTTATCTAAAACGCATTAAAAAGGAATCTACCTATTTTTCTGCCTGTCTGTATAACTATCTTGTTTTTCTCTTATGTTATATAGGTATTTAACATATAACCAATGCCTTGTGACCTGAGTTGTGGTCTTGTTTATGCTCATTGGGATGGCACAAAGGAATTTAACATAGTAACATAGTTTATAAGGCTGAAAAAAGACACAAGTCCATCCAGTTCAGCCTATTTTCCTGCAATGTTGATCCAGAGGAAGGAAAAAAAACCCTGAGACAAGAGCCAATTATCCTCATAATAGAGAAAAAGATTCCTTCCCAGCTCCAATATTTCAACTGAAATAAATTTCCTGGATCAAGATCCCACCTTCAGTATTCTAGTACCCATATTTTGTAATGTTCTTACACTGAAGGAAAACCTCAAACCAGTTTTGAACGCCTTAATGGATTTAACCATGATTACTTCTTCAGGCAGAGAGTTCCATAGCATCACTGTTCTTACATTTAAAAAACCCTTTTATGTTGATGCAGAAACTTTCTTTCCTCTAAACGTAGAGGATGCCCCCTTGTCATGCTTACAGTTATTGGTATAAATAGATTGTGGGAGAGATCTCTGTACTTACCTTGAATATTTACAGTATATACAGTTATTAGGTCACCCCATAATCTTCTTTTTTCTAGACTAAACAAGCCCAGTTTTGATAATCTTTCTTGGTACTGTATATTGTTCATTCCTTTAATTACTTTAGTAGCCCACCTTTGAACCCTCTCAAGCTCAACCACATCTTTCTTGTGCACTGGTGCCCCAAACTGCACACAGTATTCCATGTATGGTCTGACCAGTGCTTTGAAAAGTGATATAATTATGTTCTCGTCATGTGCGTCTATACCCCTTTTGAGGCACCCCATGATCCTATTTGTGCTTTGGCAGCTGCTGCTTGGCACTGGTTGGTACAGTTACATTTAATGTCACCTAGAATTCCTAAATACTTTTCCATATTTGTTTTGCCCAGTGTTTTCCTATTTAGAAAATAATCTATTCATGCATTTCTGCTTCCCATATTAATAACCTTACATTTATCAGTGTTAAACTTAATTTGCCACTTTCCTGTCCAAGACTCCAATGTATCTAGATCCCTCTGTAATAAAGTACTCTCCTCCTTTGTATTAACTGCTTTACACAGTTTAGTATCATCTGCAAAAATTGAGATTTTACTATGCAATCCCTCTGCAGTGTCATTTATAAATATATTGAAGAGAAGAGGACCCAAAACTGACCCTTGGGGTACCTCACTATTAACAGTAACCCAGTGTGAGTATGTACCATTTATAACCACCCTCGGTTTCCTACCATTGAGCCAGTTACTAACCCACTTACACACATTTTCCCCCAGTCCAAGCATACTAATTTTATGTACCAGCCTTTTATGTGGCTGACTTCCTCATAGAAGCTATTTAGATTTTTTTGGCAGGATTGAATTCTCATAAACCCATGTTGATATGGAGTTATACATTTTATCATGTTAAGATACTCTAGGATAGAATCTCATAGAAAGCCTTCAAACAGTTTACCCACAATAGAAGTTAGACTTACAGGTCTATAGTTTATAGGTTCACACTTTGACCCCTTTTTGAATATAAGGACCATATTTTCAACACACCAGTCCTTAGGAACAGTCCCTGTCATCACAGAATCCCTAAATATTATAAATAATGGCCAGTCTATGACTGTACTTAATTCCTTTAAGACCCTATGGTGTATATTTTCTGGACCTGGTGATTTATCTATTTTCATCATGTTAAGACGGTGTAGTACTTCATCCTGAGTTATACAGTAGAGGCAACATATAAAAAAGTATTTAATTTATCTCTGTTCATTTCACCTGCCATTTTATTTTCCTATTTGAACTCAGTGGAGAAAAACAAGTTTATCAAGTTGGCTTTCTTCTGATCTGCCTCAATCATAATCCCTTCTTTATTTTTTAAGGGGCCACCACTATCAGTTTTAATCTTTTCATTATTTATGTAATTAAAGAACATTTTGGGTTTTTTTTTTTTACTCTCTTGGGCAATGAGTCTTTCTGTGTCCAACTTAGCTGATTTAATTTCTTTTTTACATAATTTAATTTGAACTCTGTACCTTTGTAGTGCTTCTATACTGCCTTCCTGTTTTAGCACTGTAAATGCTTTCTTTTTGGAATTTATAGCCCCCATTACATTTTTATTCATCCACATAGGCTTTCTTTAATTCTAACTCTTTTATTCCCGTATAGTATGTACCTCTCACAGTGAGTAGTCAAAATTTTTTATAAAGTATCCCATTTAGCATCTGTACTCTTATTATTGAGAACATTATCCCAGTCAATGATACTAAGGGCATCTCTAAGCTGACTAAATTTAGCCTTTCTGAAGTTAATTATTTTAGTGGCCCCATGACAGTAAATCCCATTAAAGCTGAACTGAAAATCTATGATATTATGGTCACTATTTCCTAGGTGCCCCCCCCCCACCACCACCTTTGTTATTCTGTTAGGTCTATTAGATAATAATAAGTATAGTGGTGCCTCCTTCATACCTCTTGTTTGTTCCTGCAGAAGTTGGAAAAGATAATTGTCTTTAGCAATTGACAAAAATGCTACTTGCTCTGTTTCTTTGGGCACACAGAACGTAGCGTATTTTATGTAACTACATTAGTTTCCTTGGGAATTTAACAATTGCAATCACACACAGCATAAAAAAGCACTGTATTTCAAGCATGTGACATTTTTTAATAGCAAAAAAGGCAGGAAAAAACGCCTATGTAAATTTGCCTATAAAGAAAATCCTTTTCAAATCAGGAATGAATTCAACTAAATCCTAGTGAAAGTGGGACACATTAGAGGATATTTTTCTGTATTGTCAATATTCGATTCCCATCTACTGAAAGGACAATGATGTTCAGCATGTCTTTTCAGAATTCCTTAAGTGTATCATTCATTCATTCATTCATTAAATGGATATGGAGGCATAAGGAACAATTCCCCCACACCTTTAGCACTCATACATCCTCATATAAGAAGTCATTGCGACCATACATGTAGGATGCCTTTAGATCCAAGAAGCAAGACTTTGGTCTAATCAGACAAGATCAAGGATAACCAAAATATTAGCTTTTGTCAATATGTACGTTGGCAAATGCCAAACAGGCATTCATCTGTTTTGGCTTTAGCACTTCTATCTGTTTGGCTAATAACTGTGCATTGCATTCCTATGCAGGATGGTCTTTTATATATGTGTCATCAGTCACTCCAATTTGGCTTGCCACAACTTTTACCAGCTCTATGGCACACACTTGTTGATTGTTCCGCACTTCACTTAGTAAAACTCACTTATCTCAAGGTGAAAGCTTACAGCAATGGCCTGAATGTTTCATTTACATATCTTAAGACTATCTTTTGAATTTTGGTTTTAATTACTAATTTTTTGTACCATTAAATTATTTTCTTTATCAAATATCCATACAATTCTTGATTTGTGGTACCATTTTTGTTAGCATTAAGTCTGCAATTAATTCAGTGAGTTAAGTATCATTTCTAATCATCAGACAACATTGCTTGAGTATGATGTCTAAAAAGACTCATTAGCTGATCAAATAACCTTAACTAACACTGCAAGCAGTTTACACTAAATTTGTATTTAATTTGTACTCATTTTTGCAGCAGGAAACTCTATCATTTCAATAAAAAAAATCATAATATTCTACTTAGTATTAACTTGCTCATTGGTAACTGATAAATCTGAGTCCCTGGTTATGTCTTCTTCACAAAGAGAGATATCTTATTGTATTAGTTTTTAGATGGATGAACTCATTTACACTGTGTACTGTACAAATTTGCTCCAGGCAGCTTGGAACATGTGGAAAGCAATTATTGATCCAGGAATAATCCTATAAAATTAGGAACAGATGGTGGGTTTCTCCTTGTTTTCTCTCTTATTCTTGCTCACCCCTGTGTTTTGCACTCAACTCACAGTCAAATAAAGTTTACCACTCACTGCCTTTCTTCCATTAAAGTTTTTTGTTATATATGGTACAAATGAGTGTGTTTGTTTGACAATAAGGGATATGTGAAGTGTAATGGGTTTTATGTGAGATGTGTATGGGGCTTGATATGCAGAAAGCTGCATACTGTACATAGAAAGCTGTTCTGCTATGATGCTGAGTCACACTCTGACTGTGGGAGACAGGGGACCCAAGTTTCCAAAAATGAAAAGATTATCTGTCTATGGAGTCAGTAATAAATCTTATGAAGGGACCATATCTATGTTTTTGTAATAGCCTATACTACATACTATACACCTTATGGGCATTCACCATCAGCTTTTATTAATACATCTATATAAGGCATAGAAATATGTCACCCCTGAAACACAACCCCAATTCATCATATTTAAAATAATAAATAAGACATTTGAATAAATACAGTTAATAAAATACAAAAGATTAAAGGCAAATCCCAAATAGAGTGAAGGATACATATGATGATAATATAGCTTATTTATTCTTCTTGTATTATTTTTTTTGTTATTAGATTTCTGACACAGATGTAATAGTAATGTACTGCTATCATGATGGTACATTTCCATTACTATGCTTTTTGCTGCAGTGCTTACCATTCTGTTAATTCCCATTGTGATACTTCATACTTCCATTCGGTTAATGATTCTGTTGGTGGCTAAGTAATTTAAAGGTGGCAGGACTGAGTTTCCTAAATAAAAGATGCCAGGAATTAATGGTTTAATGATTGACTGAAAAAGACCAAGGGGGGAATTCACCATTGTCCGAAGTAGTGCGAACAGTTCGGGCGACTGC